>JAJDMX020000014.1:0-237804 GCA_022345685.2 Nothomitra cinnamomea | reverse complement strand
GCGCCCTCCACAGTTTACTTTTCCGAGTTTGCAGAAGGTGACATGTCCCAGTCCAAACCCGAGCAATATGCAAGAAGATGAGCTTTAATGATTGGGATTTGCCAACTTCTACGTTCTGATCTTGATTTTTTTTCAAACTTTTAGTGCAAATTAACTGACGCAGCTACGCCATTGGATAAGGCCGTCAGCCACCATCTGTCTCACCTGTTCCCTTGCTTGCTTCGGACCCTAGTGGGGATTTAACTGTGGACTGGGCGGCGATCACAAGCACGTTCTGCACTCTCTGATCGCTCACACTGATGAGATTTGCTCCAGCCATGGAGTTCAAAGTCAAGCGATATGGCAGTTCGACTCTCGGTTTTCATGTAATCTCACAGAAGCGAAGGAGGTGGGGAAGGTGCTAGGAGTGGAGAGCAAACATTATGTGGCTTGCATTTTGCTTGGTTTATGGGATGCTCTCCCTGCGCATTCGTGTCCGTGCGACCCGTATCCGGTTCCAGTCAGTACGGGCTGAGTACGAGGTTCACCGACATCTTATCGATAAACAAGGGAAGTGCCGCTGCCTTACGGGAGAGATGGGACTTTATTTGAGTTTGCGGCAGACTCCGTACACTGTAAGGCGGTTACGGAGGCATACCCAGAGATTGGGGCCTATGGCATTTTCCACCCCCATTATCACCTCGCCGCCTTCGGCGTAAAATCTCAGCGAGGAAAAGACTCGGGTACACCCATAGCGTTTACTCAGGTCTGAAATACGTTTGGTGCTCCTGCGGGACGGCTGTATCCCAGAAAACTTGCTGGTGCGATAGAACTGTGTGCTTTTACCAACCATCCTTAGCCTATATCAAGAGCAAGGGCCACACTAGCATGTCTGACCTTTTTGCTTTGGATTACAGGTCCAAGTGTACTTCCCATCATCACAAGTTCTCCCGAAGATATGAAGATCTGTTATGGTTACGGGCTTTCCCCACCGTCACAGAGGACTCCAGCAACCACCAAAACAACCCCATGGTCATGAGGTGCTACGTACGTGCGCTCCTGGCTGGGTATTGCTTGCGTTACCTCGCAACTAAGCCATTCCCCCTTGCTAATGAGAAAGTATGAACACCTTTCTTTCATTTCTACGCAACTCATAGTAATTCTCAAATCATTTTACAGATGCTGAACCCGCGAATGAAATATCTGGCATCAAATCCTTTTTTTTTGGGATTATTATGGTTTTTATTCCTCGGCAATTTGCCTAATCGCCAATTACTGCCGCTAGTTGGCCCCGCCGCCTGCGATGCAACGACGGAAGCGGCGGTCAGCAGGTCCGTCAACACCACTCCTCGGAGAGAAGTCCGCAAACAAAACAAAATAATATGATCTGTCTATTCTGCTAACTGCGGGGAATTTTTTTTCGTGGCTAAGGTCGGATCAAAGAGGGCGATGTCAAATGCTTGGTGTTGCCTAGTGATGGTCTTGTACTACCTGTGCTGCATCTTTCTCGCAAGGTCACATCGACGGCGGGGCGGAGCGGGGCAACAAAGAAAGAAGACCAGTAGTAAGCCCTAGCGATGCAGTACCCGCTGCTGGTGCTTCTTGTCGTCATCGGCGTGTCCGAGGTGGATCGATGAGATGACGGGACGTACCACCGCCAATCGTCAGCAATAACATATCCTCATACATATTTGGCGCGTAAGTGATGAAGAACACCGAGATCTAGATCTCTTCCGCCAGATACTCAGGATGTGCCTGTGGGGCCAAAACAGCATCATAACAAGCTACAGCAAGTAATCCCCCATGATTGGAATGTTTCATCTCGGAGGATTTTGGCCCCATTACCGTCTTAGTCTGTGCCTTGCCTTATGCTTTGACCATGTTTACTGCATGCTCCGTACATCACACTTGTCTGGGGTGCGCGGCTCTCAAGGTGTACACCAATGATCATAATCTTCAATTTCCGCATTCCTCATCCTAACCAGGTAGCGGTACCCAGCGCCGCTGCCTAGAATCCCATCGTCTCCCCACCTTTATTCCACCACTCATTAGGTCTCTCTGGCGGGCTGACGTGAGTGGAGTAAGCCACGCCCCGAGAACAGTACATTTTAACGAAAAAAAAATATATGCTTGCCGAACATGGGGATGGCTCTTTCCCGCGCCCAAGGAGAGTTTTTAAAAGCAAAACACGTTTAATGAAGATGAAGTAATGAGATTTTTAAACTTATTACACGTGCAAGAAAATATTATTATTTTGTAGCGATGACAGAAAAAGAGGATGTCGCAATGAGATTCTTTGCGATGCTTCAGGAACTAATCGTGAGCAGACTTGCGGTGTAGATAAAACCTCGTATTGCGGCTTACGCCTCTATCCAAGCGTGCGGGCGATAACCCCAACGTCGGCAAGGCGTGTCTTACTCGCGTCAATCTCAAAAGGCCATTTCGCTGACAGGTACTACAACATGGAATCCCGGAAAGGAAGCTGTAAGGATCGCCAAATCAACGACGCCAACCCATGCACATGCTAATTTTCCCAGCCTCATTGATCTGGAGGCTCTTCCTCTGATATCACAGCAGCCCTGGCGATGTTTCTTCGTTCGCTAGGAGGTAAAGGCTCCGGTAAAGGCTCGTCCTTCATGCAAGCGTTCTCGAGCATATTGGTCCACTTTCCACTCGTGCCTGCATGGCTGTGCTTTAGATGTTGTCTGAAGTGATCCGCACGGAAGAACTTTTTGGCCTGGTTACACTCTCCGTACTTATGGATCGTGGTGAGATGGTCAAATCGAACATCCCAATTCGGTGGATTCGGGAACTCCTCGCCGCAATAGCCACAAACATCGGCCATGCTCGCCTTCGAGGTTGAGGGATGGAAGGCAGCCTGGACGCCCGCCAAAGCGGCGCATGACCATGAATGTCTCCGCAGATGGAGAGAATTTTGATGACGTTCTGCTTCGTTTTTGTTCTTGAATCGATTGTGGCAGTAATTGCACTCGTACTGCTTCTCATTTTCATGTAGCCTGTTCGACCAAGTTAGGCATAAATTCAAGTATACAGAACTTCCACGTGACATAAACTTACTGCAGCTCTTCCACACTGTCAAATTTCTTGGGCTTTTTTGGGCAGCATTCGCAGATAAATACCCCCGAGAGCTTTGGCACACTGTGATGCTTTGAATGGCCCTGAACAGACCCGTCCCCAGACATTTTACGGCCACCAGGGGATGGTTTCGTTTCCGAAAGTGTTCGTCCATGATTGACTCGAGATAGCGGATGTCGTAGAGCTCCCGCATAGTGACCATTTTGACCAACATCAAAATCGGATAATGGAGACATACCACCACCAGGAGATAAGCGATCATAAGATGACATGCTCGTCAAGCTCGTTGCACCAAGTGATAGCCCACCGGACGAGGCGTAAGATCCGGTCCTCGGAAGAGATGTCGTAGACGAAATTGAACTATTGCTGGTATGGAATCGATGAACTGGAGATGCCCTTTGTGTCGAAAGGTAGCTTGCCGTCCGGCGATGGGAGAAGTCAGGACCACCACAAGAGACGTCAAGACTAGGCAGCCCGTTTTTAAGCTTGTTAGAATCTCTCGAGTTCATGTTCATACCATCCTCTCGAGGAGGTGAAGATGCACGCCTCTTTTGTCCTGCCTTGGATCTGGGCGAGTAGCTTTCTGCCCACGGCGACGTATGGCCATTGATGTTCAAGTTCTTCATTCCTGTCTCTTCCTCCTGGTCGTCCATGTCTGCGTCCTCCATGACACTGTGATCATAGCTTCCCCGATTTGATCGGCTTGCCAAGCTTGATTCATCATCAAGGATAGACGAGCTGCCAGAATGCCGAAGGTTGAACTCGCCGGTATGCTCACCATCAGGAGTATACGAAGATACGCTTGCAGAATCAATTGTAGGACTTCTGTAATCCATCGTCGGATGCGGCGAGTATGTGGGCGTTTGCCGTTCGGGAGATGCCGAATTCGCGCTGGCCCAGCGTAGGAGTGGGTTCTCCACGGGACTCGATCCACGAAACGTAGGTCCGTTTGGGACCGATAGAGGACTGAGCTTGTTAACCCTTCTGTGCGAATCGTATGACGACCTCGCAGACGAAGGCCCATCAAAATTGATGCTTCCTAACGTCCCTGGCGCGTAATTCCGAGGCGGGGTATTCGGATTTCTTATTAAGGATGACTTGGAGGGTTCGGATCGAGCTAGGTTGTTGATCCGGTCGACCAACAACTTATCGTAAGTATCTATGTTGCTCTGAAAGACCTTCTTGAGGGGTTCCTCGCTGTGTAGCTTCGACATAGAACTGGGAGTACTGTTAACCAGTTAGCAGAGACATCAAAAGTCGTAGTTCTGCCCACGGAATATTCCGGTTTGAAAGGTCGAAGGGTGCACGACGTCTTGCTTGCTTCCTCCTCCTGCTTGCAGATAGAGACAGTATGTAGACAAGCGCACAAAATTCGAACCGTCAAGAATTAATGAGAGGATATCGCACACTGACTTTGGAGATGTGACGCCCACGCTGCAAAGGCTGGAATAGCCCTCGTCGGCATGTCCCGGTCGGCCATTTCTCGCATCGTCATCGGGTGAGGGTTTGACGGTAGACGACGAACTGTTCTGCCTGCCCAACAGAGGCCTTGCGTCCTTCAAGCTGCTGAAGTTGCCGCTCCCGTAGAGGCTGGATGTAGGATTCACGGAGCCGAAGGGAGTCTTGCCAAATGCCGCACCTGGGCAGTCGTTGCTATTTGCAAACTCGTACGCCAGGTCCACTCCACCGCTGTCCAGGTCATGGATGAACGTTGGCGGAGGTAACGGCGGCGGCACCACTTGCCGTGCATTTGGGATGGCCATCGCACGGGGTCCTATCGACTGCTGTTCGGTCGAGAAGGGTGACGAGCGGCCAAAGGCACGATAGCGATCGAGATTGTTCGGGTTCGGGACATGAACTTGTATCGAAGGCAAGGAGCTGGGGCGAGAGGCCGCAGAGAGGCTCGGATCATCCATCGCGGCTTAAACCGATGCCAGGGCAGCTGAAATAAAGTGCGGTGTGCAAGACGCCAACGCGACGGGGAGCTGAGCAGTGGTTCGAGTGGCGATACAACAATTGGCAGCGAAGCGCCGATAGCTACGCACAGACGGAACACGGGACAGAGGCGAAGGATACGGAAGTAAAACGCATTAATCGTAGGCGGAGCACGTAGACGGACGAGGAGTCAGAAGTGGTGAGACAGTCTGGGCTTTAAATGAGAAACACGGTCAGCTCAGCGGTAGAATGGGGTGTCGAAGCAGCCCAGGCTGCCCAGCCCTACCAGAAGGAGCGGGACCATCAGTCGCTGGACTTACACCACGCAACGGGATTAGCAGAGACAGTCGCCAGCCCGGTCAGCAACCGCGATGATGCCGCAGAGGGCGAATAGTGCAATGGTGCAATGGTGCAATAGCGTAATGGCGTAATAGCGTAATAGTGCAAGCGTGCAAGAGTGCAACGGTCGTGTCGCAACGGTATGAACAAGAAATTAATTATATCCGCACCGATGATTGACTCGGTTTTGCAGTCATGTAAGGGGAGATCGGCTGGTAATATCGATCATTCGAGCAGTCTAGGTCTCTGGCCAGCCTCCGACCCTACGAACGCTATATACCCGATGGTGCTGGCCACGCACGGCGCTGGGGGGAGCGAGGGCGCGAGAAAGGCGGTGTCTTCAACCGATGCCTCACACCGAGCAGCAACCAAGGCGGAGTGCCAATAACGGCGGCGTCTGTATACTTTTCGGCTGGCAGTGTAGGGCGGAGACGGACACACATCAGTCCAAGCAGAAATATGCTTGGGTATATGATTTCCCAATCCTTAGGCAAGACCGTTAAGTGATGGGGGGGGGTTGGATGAGGTTATGGGGGTTGGGGGTTGGGGTTTTGGGTGGTTCCGGTTCCAGCATGAACAGTACGCAGTATGGGAGAGGATTGCGTTTTTTTTTTTTCTCTTTCGGCGCTCTCGGTGCACTTTCGCTGTCTGGCTTGGTCTGTCCCAATCGATAGGGTAGGGGTCCATAGTGCTCGCATGTATGTAACAGCTCTGGTCTTACTGGCGTGGGTCGGCACTGACTGGTGAGGTCGTGTTAGTGCAACGGGCTGCCAAGCCACTGCGCTAACACTTGAGCAATGTCGGTAAGCCTTAGCCTTGTGCAGGAGATGGTTTGGGGGGAAGGGTGGATGGTGTGTGGATAGTGTGTGGGCAGCAGCAGTACTGCATGGAGATTGCCGCTTCCTCTCCTATGGGGGGTTTAGACTTCGTCTAGGGCAAAAGCACAAGGCCGGCCAGTGTCTCAGATATGTGCGCAGACAAAGTTGCAGCGATGATGCAGACCCGAACCAGCGAGGGTGGCCAAAGGGCAAACCCAGCAGCAAAAAGCACCAAAGCAGCACGAGCAAGCAGGTATCTGTCTGGCATTGTCGTAGCGATCAGTAGTCCATCGGTCAATCAGCACGCATCGGCGCCTAGTGAGAAGACAGATGGCAAAGAAATTCGTCAGGGAAGTCGTCCCATGCCATCATGCCTAACGCTTCCTGACGCCGAGGCAGTCCGATCCCGCAGCAGTCTTGCAGCGGGTCTTGTCTAGAAGCAAGCTTGCTTATTTGCTTCTTTCCATTCGCAACCTTGCTTCTGGGATTCTTCCTTCATCGATGATTGATCTCTCCCTGTAGGGCAACCAAGCAGCCAGGCCCAAAATGCGGTGCAACGGTCGCCACTAGCGGGAGTGTTCCACCCGCCCAAACGCGCTCACTCCAGCTTAGAGCAAGGCATCTACTCGGCGGTTGAGCGCCCGACAAAAACCCTCATCGACGCAACGCTGCGTATGGCGGGTTTTGCGCGGACGGGCTATTCGTCGTCAGTTATGCGCACCGCGCAGGAGAAACAAGGCATTGAGTGCGAAGGAGAGCGAGTCCATCGCCAATGGGTTGCTCACACGGCCACACCCCTGCATGGGCCATCATCAGTTCCTGCTAGTGCCGCCGGGTAAGAGCGAATCGTACCGTCAGCCTCGCAAGGCCAGGCAAGCAGGAGGCCTCGAGGTAAGTGCATGCGTGTGCATTTCGTTGGGAGTTCCTTGAAAAAAAGAGCGACGGACGCGGGTGACTTTGCCAGCCTTATTATTTCCAGGATCAAGGATGAATGAACGGAAGGCAAGAAAAGCTGACGAAGATGTGCCAAGACAATTGGCTCTCCGCTGCTGCACCGCAAGCATACACTATATGCGTACACTATTCTACACTGCTCCCTACATGAGTGTAAGGCTTGCATGGGATGGCCTCTATTTTAGTTTCTATCACAGCGATGCACCGTCGAAAACGCCACTAGGTAGAGAGACTGATTGAGAGCATTGTTTCAACATCTCTAAGCGAATGTTCCACCGGATGCATCCCAACTTTCGAATGATCGATCACAATAATATCCCCAACGCTGTCTCTCCCCAAGTAAGGTAAATTATTGCACTTGCGTTAGAAACACCATGGATTTCGTAGATTCATGCAGGTCTCCCAAGACCGTCAACAAGGATGGGAATTTAATATAAAGTTCATTCCGCTGCAGACCGATCCCGTTGCAGACACTTGCAGAGCGGGCGTTAGGAAGAATGGGTAATCATTTGCCAGTGGGTCGCGCGCACACGGTCAAGTCGCGCATCCTCACACTCGCACGCCCCGTTCATTCGGTTCCGCAGCGTTGGAGAGTGATAGACGGTATACCCAGAGATGCACGATGCGGTGATTGGCTCCACGGAAGAAATCCTGTGTGTTGCACAGGATTTGCAGATACATAGTTTAGTCTACCAGCCCCACCCACTACCAGCCGCCCCACCGGGAGGAGCAGTAGCAGTGAGCAGCAGCGCAGCAGCACAGCAGCACGACACAGGCTGTTTAGTGGGCACCAATCGTCGTGTGGGATATGCAAGTGCACGTTGCGATCTTGCTTTTCGAGGTCTGCGGGCGTAGCCACGGTCACACTGGCACACGCACGCGGCACGCTGCGACACACAATTTGATACCAATATTTGTTTTACCTTGGGATAGATCAAAGGGGATGACCGTAGATTTGGGGTGGGTGGTTGGGTTGAGAGGGTTTTGCGGGAGTACTCCGTGCTCAGTTACTCAGTCCTGAGGAGAGCTTTACGGTTAGTCGGTAGTGCGGAATTGGTGCAGCGCTCATGCTCGAGGAAAGCGATATAGGGCTAGCAAGACGGGTGGGAATGCAGCGATGTGACGGAACGAGGCGGCGTCATATTGCGGCCGTCTCATTGGTTGCGCGCACGGCCTTAGACAGCCGTAAGGCTGCTCAAGCACGTTATACCCGGCTGGTCGTAGCGGCAACGCCAAGCCAGCAGGGGGGGCAGTCGTGCGCAGCAGGGGCAGGGCAGCCGAATCCGCATGCGCGAGTCGTGATTTGCTGCCTTGGTCTTGTGAGCATGCAGCAGGATCGATCGGTGACGGCTGCTCTCCGCCTTCCTTTTCGCTGTGTCCTTGCCCTTTTGCGGCCCTGTTCTGCACGCTTACGTACTCCTCCAACGCCTTCCAGCATAGCCACTCCCAGGACAGATTAGCGTGAGTTTTGGGCTTGGCGCAACCACTGGCAACGTCTCGCTTGGCTTTGCCATGGCGTTCGTTAGTGAGCAGTCCAACATCTCGCCTCACCCTAGCGTTCTAAGAAGTACACCATAGAGCAGCGACACACCAAAACTTGGCCTAATTGGTATATTCGTTGCAGCGCCACAGGCGCCTTATATGTAGAAATGAATTCAGAGTCGCCGCCGACCTCGCCGGCCTCGCTAACCTCATCTGTTCGTCCCACCCTCCACTGCTCGTACTATCGTCTGCCGGCAATCGCTATGGCGCTTCTGGATAAGGTCGGGGGCGATGACGCGCTCTACATTGGAGGGTAAGCAAATGCACCGCACCTGCTTCACACCTCCATCTGCATGTTCCATCGTCCTACCAAGGCCAGAATCCCACAATGCTGCCCCGACTGCTAAATACGGCGACTCCGGCCGCGTGCGTTCTGCGTGGCATACTTAAGAACTGACCTTTGGGACCAATCCCACAGTATGTTCTCGTTGCGTCGTAAGGAGGCACTGAAACAGGCCAACATCACGCACGTCTTGTCTGTGCTGCGCATGCCCCTGGACGAAGAACTATTCGCCCCATACAAGCATTTGATTGTCGAAGTGGACGATGTTGACGATGAAAACCTGCTTGAGCACTTCACCACCACGAATGGCTTCATTCAAGAGGGCCTGGACAGCGGTGGAGGAGTCCTTGTGCATTGGTGAGTACTTTTCTCAGCAATACACATGTTTTGAAACGCCAGGGTTTGTAGCTTTCCCGAGACTTCCTTTTCTGGTCAAGGTTATTTTGGTTGTCGTAATACTTGCTTTTCACGGCTTCTTTTTCAGGCAGACGATCAGATCAAATATTTCCCAGAGACTTCACTTTGGTGGCGGTTTCATATTTAGCATAACCTAGGATATCGGGTTTTTTCCTACCCCATAGTTGAAATTGTCTTTGCCTGCGTTATTTACCGACATTCGTCATCTAGCGCAATGGGAAAGTCTCGATCAGCGACGTGCGTCTTAGCGTATCTGATCCAGAAGCACCGCCTCACTCCCAAGGAGGCATTGGAGCACCTCCAGCGCAGCCGATCAATCTGTGAGCCAAATCCTGGCTTTATGGAACAGCTAGAGCTGTATCATCAAATGCAGGCTCCGATAGACCTTGACCATGATCCAGCCTATCAACGGTGGCTCTACAAGCGGGAGGCTGAGCTCAGCATTGCTTGTGGAAAAGCTCCGGAGAAAGTGCGCTTTGAGGACGAGCAGGCATTTGCTGGATCAGACCTTGATAGGGCCGCTGCTGATATTGAGCTTCGATGTCGAAAATGCAGGTGAGTTCGTACGTGTATGCAATGTTTCCTCTTTACGGCCGATGTTGACAGCAATGAAGACGCCAGCTAGCGACTTCTCGATATATCATCAAACATACTCCAATTGCCATTCATAATGGCCAACCTGCTAGCATATCCAGCGCACTACCACCATGCTCACACTATTTCCTAGATCCGCTCTCTTGGATGAAATCAGAGCTCGAGGAAGGAAAGGTAGATGGCAGACTGGAGTGCCCGAGATGCAAGGCTAATGTTGGGAGATATGCGTGGCAGGGCATGCGATGCAATTGCAGCGAGTGGATAGTTCCTGGCATCAGCCTGGCTCGAGGCAAGGTCGATGAAGTAAGACTTCGGCCACTCTTTGCCGAGAGTCTTAGCGCCGATTTTCAGCCACAGATTGGTCTGGACCGTGGTTTGAGAGGGCTACCTGAGGAGAGTCTTTAAAGTTATGCTTGGCTTCGACGACACACGAGATGCCCGCCGATGTGGTGCATACATGATTAAAAAATTCGTTATCTGTGGGAAGAAGCCTCGTGAGGTCTCCTCTTTTTTACAGCGCTAGTGACACCCATTTGGCGTCTAGAAGTCACGGTGTGAATTGACCATGGGACCTAGTGACCAATTCCGGACCTTCGATGCCGGAGCTGAAAGTCACTCAGCATGTCTGAAACAGCGGGGCAAGCATCCAAGATTATCAATCGACCCAGTGTGACTTGCGTAAGTACGCCCGAATTCACTGAATGCTCTTCGATAGGCCTGGTTCTGGATCGCACGAATGTTCCTGAGACGTTCTGTAACCCACAAATGTGAACGCGCGTTGCACATATCGGAGCATGCAAAAATGACAGGCTTGTATCGCGGGAAGCAAGGATATTTTGGGCGCCGTTGGCGGATCTTCCGGGGCAGAAAACGGATGGATCTGGTTTGTTTTCTTCGCGAGGCTATGTTTGTGATGGCAGTTTGCACCGCCTCGTTGTTCCGTGAATGCCGTGGATTTTCGGCCCCACTTGTCCCTAAAATTGGGGGCTACCGAGGACTAGGTCCGATCGATGCAAGTCTGTTGTTTTAGACGATCATTTTTTCCACTTTCGCGATCCATTAGATGCTATGCTGAACGTTCTCTACATGTTCTCTGTCAAGAATTTGTTTCAAGCGTCGTCATGCATATCACTTGGCTCCATAGAGAACGGATATAGACCGAACTCTGCTCCTGCTTTGTTTCATCACACACCAACAAGCCAAAGAATATCCCATCCCACCGCTTACGGTTCCGCAAACGATGTCATGAAACAGCGGGGTTGTGTATGCTTTCTTTAGTAGTATTCCTTGGAAAGTCGTGTTCTAACATAGCTCTTGCTATCGGCTTCCGAAAATCTGTGCCGCGATCGTCGCAGCCCCTCTCCGGAGTCCAGTAGATCTGGTAAAACTTGCCTTGCAGGGCATACTCATAGCTTACGTATGCTGTGGGGTCAGAAAAGACGGAACCCTGCTGAACGGGCCAACAGGTCGGCTCATGAAGGTCCCTTATGCCTCGCGGTGCGGCAGTCGTGCTAGTGGATGTGGATCAATTCGAAGGAGCAACTAAACTTACTGTGATGTCTGTAAGGAATCCAAATGCCTCTAATTTTACAGAGGCCATCGCGGGCCCACTTCTTTTGGAAGAAGAGGAGTTACGTGGACTTCCCCATCGCCCTTGCCTTGTTGAGTCCTTTTTTGGACTCTCCGTTCCCGGAGATCTCACGGTAGTGATACACTCCCTTGTTACCAATTTCATGCTATGTGCTTCGTTCAAAACCATGTTGATTCACAAAGCACATCCTCTCATCTTAGGAGGATGGGAATCACTTTTTACGCCAACACGTGCATCTAAATAAGTTACGTGACAAGCCCTGATGCAATTTGAACCCTTGTTTTCCTAACGCTGAAGAATTAACAGATTGAAAAAGTTGCCTTCATGAACATCCGCTGCCCGGAGTATTATCACCCAGATGAAGTATCCATTTCATCACCAGCAGCGGAGACATCTACAGACCTCTTTCCCCTCCTTTCGGCCTTAAATGCTTCGATTTTTGCTTTGAGTTCGATGTCTATCAGATCACACATGACGACTGTTAGCACAGGGTGCCCAACCCCATACTCAGGTGTAGAGCCACCGTAATGTATACATACCTGGCACAACATCCTCGATTTTCAAAGGAGCACGGTTGAAGGGGTCGTTCGGGTCACTCAAGAGGTGAGATCGTATAGTAGAACGATCAATTGACACTCTTGACGCAGGAAGAACGACAGGGTCCTCCATAAGTGTGTACATTAGAGGATCTATATGATGCGATTAGAGTTCGAGGTTGATCCTGGGGACAATGTGCCAATTCGACTTACCCAGGAACTCATCCGGCACTTCTCCCAAGTCCTCTTCCGCTTGATCATCCGTCGTCTTGGCCTCTTTGAATCGCTCCCCGAGAGCAACCCAATCTGCGATTTTTTCTGGCGCTTTTAGATTATACTTACGCATCAACGTAGTAGCCTTTTCGAAATTCCCAGGCTTATAAGACCGACCATCTCGAGCCACCGCTAGTGCAAATGACGGCTTATCTTTCAGGTTGAGGTATACGTCGACAATCTCAGAAAGGAGAACCCTTGGTCTAAAAGCATACTTCTCTTTATCTTGAACCTTGAGATTCTGGCATCTAGGTCCAACCAAGGAATCCACGTTGTAATCCAGCATGTCAGCTAGACGTTGAACAATCTCAGGCATGGTAAAGGCATCTGCTAGAGTTTCTGTAAAAAGCTTAAGCATAGCCACCGTTTCGTTCGTTAGTTGCATATATGATGATGCGCTGCCCTCCGCTTTAGCTAGATGTTCTTCCTTCTCAGCGCGGACATTCGCGTCGAGTGACTGGTCCTGAAGCTCTATTTGCAGATCGTGTATCTTGATGAGCGCAGTTAGAGACTCGTCGAGGACGAATGTCACATCGTTAAGGAGGAGGTTGACAAATCGAACGAAGAATTCCACGTTAACCCTGCAAATACGTAAGAATAGGAGCCAAATAGTGACATTAGGATATGCCTTACTTGCTCTCTTCAGAAAGATGCCCGCGGTAAATTGGGTTTGACCAAATGCACTTAATAATCTGAAAGATCTCATATCTGATATTGAATTTGTCATAGAACTGGTTGTGGGTTCCAGTACTCTCCGCCTCTGTTTGCCAATTTAGGATATGTCAGAAGATGGACTGTGGAGATGCATACCAATATAAAACTTCATCAAAGAATGAAGAAGGTTATCTGTGGCAAATGGCGTAGAGTTGAGTAAATCTCCGATGATACCCTTGGCTCTCCCATACTGGGGCCATATCCCTGTGTAGAGGAGTGTAATCAATCCAGACTTAAGACCCGGGTTTTTGACGTATTCAGAGCTTCGAAGGAAGGTGATGCAAAGTATCACGAGCTCCTCACTCTGAGTAGACGTGATAACATGCGGCAGGAATCTAAAAGGACATGAGTCTTCTACCTTGCCAAATTCCGTATCTTTTGATATTCTCTAGACTCACCTGAAGATGAACCTGAAGCTACTGATTACATCTTCCAGAAAGTATTCTGGAAGGCACCTAAAGACGAGCGGCTGCTCCTCGGGCAGTGGCAAACTACTCAATCAACATATTACACTTATAGAAGCAGCAAGGGAAAGGCATACTCAAGCTCTTGATTCGGGAAGTTGTGGTGAGAGCCGACAATTCTTAGCAGCCATACGATGACATATCGCATAAACTGCATTGACCGAGCTTGAGACAAGTCATCAAAGAGAACACCTTGAACTCCGAACTTGTATGAAAGTCCTCTCTCTATCCGTTGGCGCACTTTTTCCATATGTCGGTCGAATTGAACAATCTGGGGCGTCTGAGATGTCGTTAGTCAACTTCCGATATGTTGCATCGACGTAGAGAGAACTCACGTGGACGAATTTTGGCCGTTCCGCTTCCATACGTTCTATCTGCTTTTCTAGATATTCTAAGTCCTTTTCCAGCTGGACTAACTTCGTATTTGCGGCCTCTGTGCCGCAGTGATGTGCTGCCATTGTCAGAAAGAAGATTTCTGAAATGAAGTTTGAGCTCCCTTCCATAGTTGTTGCGTAAAATTTATCCGAAGTATGTTGATCGGCGTTGATCTTCGTTTCTTCCCGAATCTGAACCCTTGGGTGTCGTCTCAAATAGTCAACATCGATCCTATCGATCTAAAGCAGGTCAGTATCAGATTTCGTTGTAGGCGTGAAATTATATTTACACACCTTTGAGAACGTACTGTCCATGAAGGGATCACATAAGTGATCGAGAATAGCGGTGGCATTGATCATGAAGCCATCGGACGAGACGGTAGCAGCATCCACTTGAATACCCCTCCGCTTTTGGTTGGCGTTGACCGTGAGTGCAAACCAGTCCAGCATTCTCTCCCTCGCATCCTTCGACGCGCGGATAAAATGGTTCACTATATCAACAAGGTCGGTTTGATGCGTCTGCAACGTCATCCTGAGTGCTTTCTGGGAGTTGTTTATGTAGCCTTTATCACGGGTTTTCGGACTCGAGAAGTAGGTTGAGGTAACATCGCTTTGTAACGGAGATATCTGGAAGAATGGGCCAAGGAAAGTCTTCCTCTCGATATCCTGGGGAGCTAGGCCGGAAGGAAGAAAGAGTGATGATTCGGTAAGGGCGTTGACAAGATTAGGAAACCTAACGAGGTTTTTTAGTGCCTATATTCACAGTCAGTAACCGTAGTCCATGCTTGTGTTTCGAGGGGGGGCAATCACCCCGACGTATGGTTTGTAGTTGTCATTTAAAGTCATTCCAGCAAGCTGCTGGCTAAGCTCCTCGGCTGCTTCGACGAGGGCTATCTGAACAGACTCATCTTCTGTAGCCCGCAATGCGGCTTCTGCTAGGAAGTCGTGGCAAATGCCACGGTCGTCTTCTGGCTCGACGAGCAAATGAGGTGTAAGGGGATTTGATGCGGGCGGGTCACGGCTATACAATAGGTCAGTACAGTATTCGTCGACTCAGTTCCGGAAGTGTCGACCAACCCAAACATCTCCGGCATAGTTATTGCAAATAAACAGTAACTCATACACAGTCGTTTTGCCTCCATAATGATTTGGTGCTTTGGGTCTTCTGTTTTGCCAACTTTCATGCTCCGCTGCTGCCTACAAACTCTCTTCCAGCAAGCCAAGAGATAATCAAGAGGGGTCACCGTTGGTTCCAAATTCGATGCAGCCTCCAATATTGCTTGGTCTAGTACAGCAGTACTGAGACGGATCGCTTCACTCTGTTCCTCAAGGTCTGCCCGAACCCCTGGAGCATAGTGTAGAACCTGCCCGTAAAGATCCTGCTTCAACCCTGGCTGAAGGGTTATCCTAAAGATATTCCCGAGGATCTTATCCTCCCATTTATCAAGTGATTCCACTGCATTAGTCGTTGGGACGCGAGCTCGAGCAGGTGGAGAACCAGGGCGTATTTCACCAGCCGGATACGAATTTGCTCGCTTCATCGGCGTCGTTGAGGCAGGGCGGTTGTCCAGGGTCAAAGCTTGGTCTTTCTCAATATCCATCTTATTCAGCCCCAGCTGCGAGAATGGGTTTGGCGGTACTAATGCCTCGTGGGTCCTAGAGCTCGTTATGTTTATCTGCGGTGCAGTTTGTTCTTGAGTTGATGCCGTGGACGAGGATTCCATAGCTTTAGGAGCTGTAGAACTACTACTACTGCTACCTCCGCCACCGCCTATTCGCGATGGAGCTTGGCCCTGCAACTTCGCAAGGCGCTTGTTGCGGATCTATGAGTAATCTTTAGCATTTGATTCACTATAGCGCAGCTGAGGATGGAGCTGACGTACCTTTTCCGCATCTGAGATAGTGTCCGACATGGTTGCGAGGTTGGATGTGAAGGAGAAATCACAAGAAAACTCAAACGGACTGGTACGTGGAGTTGTGGGGTCGAACGTTAACAGTCACCTCGTCATGGTGTTAACAGTAAATGAGGCTGAAGGGTTATCAGTTATCGGTATTAGACTCAGTTAGGTAAGCTTCGCCACTGAAATTCCAAAAGTTTCCAGAGACTCGGCAAATATTTTCACTTTTCGTACGAAGTACTTTTGTGTTGTTGTACCGAATGGTGTGAGTCCCAGCTAGAATTCCTCAGTTACTTGTAAAAATGAAACTGAAGCATTTATATTCTAAATATGAGTTTGAGAAGTGTGGCTTAATGGGGTGTTGCTCCAACGAAGGGGGGGCAGACAATTATTTTTCGCCTGCCAAAATACCCCTGCAATGTTCGTGCTTACCCACAAAAAAATGGGGGGAGCGGAGACTTTCGTCTACCCCCCAAGTACATACTCTTTTGGCGATGCCATGAGCACTCTTCTGCCACAGGTCTTCCCAGTCGTGTTCAACAGAAACCATCGACCAGGCATAGCACATGCACAGAAATGACATCAGCCGCAACGGGAACGGCTCCAGGACCAAGACACATGGCATAATACTCACGATTACCCTTAGCTGGACAAACGTTCTAACCCGCTAAGGGGATAGGCTTATGAAAATGGCACGGAGTACTTGCCGCGCCCAATAAAGAAAATATGAAAGACAGGCAAGGTTTCAGTATGTTGGCACATAATTACGATGTACCTCGTGCATCAGTACAGATGTTCAAAAAAACTGAGATTTTGTCGATCGACATTATATCTGAAAACAAGACGCTGGAAAAGTGGAAAATGAGGCAGATGGTGAGCGGGACTATTGCTGAGCAAGTTGTGGGTATGCAGCACGACGCGCTCTATACTCCGTGCATGCTCGTATCGAGTGAATAAAAATCCATTTTCTCCGTCAAGTGTCATTAAACAACGCTTGGCAGGTGATGCGCATCGTACTTGTCTTCATTTCGCGTGCGAGGCTCTATGGTCCTTTTTATTGCGCCCACGCTCTTCTTCATTTCGATCGCTGCGGAGATAGGCCCGTGCAGGTTAAGTGACGTCGAGTCCTTTTGGGATGGTCCTGAAACGACCATGGTCAACTCGGTTTAGCAAAAGCCATCGCCGTTTCAAGCTTAACCCTTCCACCCGGGTACCGATAGGCCCACTCATACGCCTCCACGACTAGCAAACGAGAGTTGTCATGGGAGATTGCTGTCGTGTGCTGTGCTTCATCGGAACAAATGATGCAGCTTTCGACAGCGCCAGCGGCCGGCGTGCCTCGTCGCCCGCAGCGACTTCATCGCACGGGCAAACGCTGCAGCGCAGGCGACTCAACCGACTTGTCTTGTGTACCTCGCACCTCATACACTTATGTGCTCTGTGCCTGTCGAGCCTCAGGCACCTGAAAGCAAAGGATCTGCTGTGAGGAAAGGGCTGAGCCTGGCTACTGCAGGCTCCCCCTGATTAGGCACACGGTCGTGTTGGAGCCCGAGGCACCGCAGATGGCATTTTGTCGATCACCAATCAGAAGCGATGCGGAACATGTACCTGAAATCTTGCAGTAAAATTAGCCCCGACTGATGGCGGCTTGCCGTAGCAGGCATCTAGCCTATCGCCACTCGCTATCACAGCGACACCTCCCTTTTGTCCAGCCCATATACGACTCTCACCCCCTCCACCTTACCTGCTTCTCTCTCTTTCTTTTCACTCACCAAGGCTTCAGTTCTTACCCGCGCTCTTTTTGACTTCTCTTGTAGAGTCTTTCCCTCATTAGCAAACTACAGTCGTTCATTACTTGAGGATATCATAACAGCAATAACATCGCGAGATCGACTTTCGCACACAAAAAGTTCTACTCCCACACATACAACTCGACGTTCGTGTGTGCACCATCCACTTGTCAATATCCAACAGTCCTTTACCGCGCAGACATAAGTACCACCAAGAGCATTGACTGCTTCACATTTGATACCCACCTTTATCGGCTTCATTCGTCCGCTGTTATCATCTGTCAAAATGCATTTCACCACTAAGACTATTGTCCTAGCCCTCACTGGTTTGGCCGTTGCATCGCCTCACCACGCAGGTCGCCTCCATGCTCGTCGTCAATATGGATATGGTTTTGCCAACTCTACCGCGACAGCTGATGATGTCTCTGTCATGACCGAAACCGTTTCTCCCATGCCCGAGAGCAGCTCCGGAACTGGTTACGTGTCGGCTGCCGCTGTAACGACCGCTGCAACGAGTACCAGCATGGCCTCTCCTACTTCAGCCAACTGCACCAAGTCGTCTGGGTCCGCGATTGCTGCTCCAACTGGACTTACTACTAGCGTTACTCCAACAACCATTGTCAGCAACTCTACCCTGACCTACACCCTTGGTAGCGGATCATCCGCCACGGTAGTGACCACAACTGTTCAGCACACTATCATTGAGACGGATTACTTCGTAAGTCACCAACCTTGATGTTAGCGGTTTTCTCTTATTTTCTGCAAAACACTGACACGTTCTGCAACAGACTCAGTACATTACCCTTCAACCTGGATCCGGTGCTGTAGCAACCGCTCAAGCTCAAGCTCAAGCTACCTCTGAAGAGTTGACCACCACTATTCTGTCTACTTCCACGTTCACTGAATTCATCACTGTGTATCCAGTCACAACCATCGTCGCTGGCCCTGAGGTTTCCGCTGCAGCGGAGAACGGAGGTGGATGCCCAGCTCCCGTCACCGTTACCGTCACTGCAGCGGGTGTAACAGCCACCGTGGTATGTTTCCACGCTCAAAATCTTATCGCCATCAAAGAATGAGACTGACTTTGCCATAGACCGAAACTGTAACCCCCATCTATGCCCCTGCTTCCAGCAGCGGTTTGGATGTGAGCCCACAGTCCACCGGCGGTCCAGGCTTGGGCACAGAAACCAGCACTAGCACGCCAGTTTACTTTACTGCGCCATATGGTAATAGCACTGCCACCATCAACGCCGAAGACTTCACCACGTCAAGCATAGCAGCCAGCATCGCACCCACTACATATGGTGTCTCAGTTGAGCCCACCTCAGTCGGAACCATTAAACCAACCCCATACGACACCGCAGCTGGCACCGGCCTCCCCGAGCCAACTAGCTACGTCTACTACTAAACGTTGACCGGGCCGACCCCGAGGAACGGACACGTGGAGCGCGCTGCAAAACAAGGCTTGGAGAATTGGAGTAGAGCATCCTGTGATTATCTTCATTCCTTCGCCCTTTTATTTCTTCGCCTCTTCTGGCTAGTACCTCTGAGGTGTCCTGCAACTCTTCGCTTCTTCGCATTTGCTCTTCCGGCAAGACCTCTGTTTTTCTCCGTAGCAAGCCACGTTACGACTGTCGGGCCAGCCCCGGTAGCCGAATGAGAGACGGGAATCCTGAAAACCTTTCTCAAAACCACGAATCTGGCCTAAATGAAACCCGCTCTCTGTTTGTAAATACGCTTACTTCACCCCTTCTGCACCGTCACCCCTACTCGACTCGTCGGGCCAACCTTCATCGGCTCCCTGTGAGACCTTCGCTTTTCTTCCTCGCTCTCTAGAGAAACCGCAGGGTTTTTCTTCTACTTAGAATTTTCCAACACCGTGTGTAGCATAGCGAGTTCGCCCGTAACGAATTTCTATTGTTCAACCAAAAAAAGGAAGCATTCCTGGCGGTTCAGACGAAAGAGAGAGTCCTTCCGCCTGTTCATCTTATTTCTCATGAGACGAGCAGTGTAGTGAAACTTGCACTGTGTCGCCAGTTCTTCACCACCTGTGATCCATCGTAAAGTTTAGATTGTAGTTAGGTTGTCTGAGACATAAAGACGCGATCGGGTGGAGCCCTTTCCAACCTGACCGGAGGGTTCGTGTCCGTTCTTCGCCCGGCATCAAAACTCCATCCTGAGTAATATACAGTAATATGCAGTATGGAGTAGTTCCAAAAATGCGGCTTGCTGTAACCTGGTCCTGTGGCAACCGCATGCGGTTCCGATCCAGACGATCTTCCCCCAATGCGGAACAGCGTCTTATCCTGATGTAACGGGCTCCTGGCCCGTGAGCTGCACCACGAAGATACAGCCGTGCGAGCAATAAAATAAAATAAAACAAAAATAATTTGCTGACTGCCTAGGGACTACGCTCCCCATCCACGGTTCACGCGTTCTTAGTTCAGTGTGTGTACATACAGGGGAGCCTCGTACCTGCATATCCTGCTCCCCACTGGAAGTATGTTACACACGATATCCAACCGTGGTCCTCTCGTAAACACAACATATGCGTACACATACGTTGGCTCCAGGGTTCCGTCAACTATGGTGATTTTCTTGTGCTGCAATGTAGCATATTCAAGTCCCGACCTCTTGGATTGTTAATTGATGATCTAGTAATATGGCAGGCAACTCAGTCGACAGAGTCTGTGTTACAAGTATTCAAATAACGAAACGTCTTAAAAAAATAGTGTGCCTACCTATCCTAGGTACATATGTACAAGTCAACGGTGATTCCTTACAGGTGTCCACCTCCGAAAAGTGGAAACTGTAAGATCCTCGACCGGGAAAGGAAATTAACTCTCCTGACATCTAACGGCGAGAGTGTGGCTTATGGTGATATTGTATATCTGAATTAATGTAGTAAACAATCGCCATGAAGAGGAACGTTGGAAAAGAAAGGTGCCGTTCGGAAAGAACCGAGCCCAGATCTTCACCGAAATCCTGCCCCGGCTGTTAATCTAAGGCTGTTGTGATTGTTGCTTCTTTTCGGGCCCCCGTGACTGGAAAGCTTTTGTTGTCGATAATATAGTAGAGTGGAAAAGAGCGATAAGGACGTTAGTCTAGACTATCGGGAAAAGCTTGTTAAGCGTGTTTTAAACTGTTTAATCGCTTGGATCAATTTATCAGTTTTAGGCATCTTATCCTGATAAATGGTGTCAGTAAGCCTAGTAACAGAAAGAGGGAGAATAAGTGGGCTTAGATGAAGACAAAAGTGGCCGTTCTCCCTGCTCTACTATTCTATGTCGTTCTGCCTTGGGCCTTTCTCTACACCGACCTTGGATGGGAGGGGTAGAATTGCATAACTGTCGGACCATGGGAGTGGGAACGATTCACCTGGAAGACACTCAGGAGGGTTTCTGAAGTTTAGAGCATGCCTCACCAATGGAACTCTTGACGGAAGAAAATCGCACCATCAAGAATCATGGGGCTAGCGGAGTTAATAAAGTATATATGTTGATTCATCAACGCTCGATCTCTTACATGCAGGTCATAGAAAAGATCATGGGCCTAGATACGAAATCCCAGATCTGGGCCAGGTAATAATGTAATTGAATGGTAAAAAAAAGCAAACACAGAAGCAACGGAACGCCACCAGTCGCCCATTTCTTCAAGAGAGCAGAAGTTGACGAGGGCGTCTTTCCCCTTTCTATAAGACAGAATTAAGAGTCCGCCCTTTTCCCATTACGAATCCAAGATTAATAACCGCCGACCCTTCCAATCCTTAATTCGTCCAGTCTCCGGCAACTTTTCAACTCCATAGTACGCGCTTCCTGCATTTTTGCCTGGTCCTGAAAGAACCACCCAGTGGCGTCCTGTATTAATCTGCTTCGCTGGTTGATCTCATTGTCGCACTCCGCCTGGAGCTTCCCAACATAATTTATCTCTGCCTTTATGTCAAGCTGTTTTAATTTTTTGAGGGGCCAGTCGCTGACTTCGTCTGGGTCGAGATAGTAGTCAAGTTTCAGCTTCGGCGTCGTGCGGTGCAGGGTGTGTGGTGGTGAGGGAGAGTCAAACCGGAAACTGGGCCCTGCCGGTGCGGGAGCGGAGGAGGAAAAAAGAGAAGAGAGCAAGGGTAATACAAAGAGAATTAACAGGGGGAGGAGGTTGGAGAGAGAGGAGCTAAGTGTAGGTGTCGCTGCTTCACCGTCTCCGTTGGCTTCGCGAGGGCGTCGCCGGGGCCGAGCGCCGCCGAACTGATGTACACGGAATCCAGGACCACCGCCCATATTAAATACAAACCCAGGGCCTGTGTCAAATATGCCGCCACCTCCACCTGCTCACAGAGATTAGCCCGGCCCGATCGCTCATGCAAACTGAACGGGTCACATCGGCTTACCGAACGTCCCGAACCCACCACCCATACCGCCGCCAAAGAACCTATTGAACATCTCCTCTGGCGATATCTCTTCCTCCCACATTGGCCCTTGTCGAGACGAGCTAGGTGTCCTGCCAAAACCGGTTCCAAATGGCGATGCGGTAGATGTCGAGCCACCGCCAAATCTATTATCCGGATCTCCACCAAATGTGTCGTATTTCCTCTTTTTGTCGGGATCAGAGAGGATTTGGAACGCCCGAGAGACCACTGGTATGGAGATTGAAACGTTAGCAGAGTGATTCTCCAACTTCATCAAGAAGCAGGGTAAAAGCAAACGCACTTTTGAATGCCTCGTCTGCGCCATCGTAGCCATTCTTATCCGGATGCGTGAGCAAGCTCAACTTCCGATATGCCTTTTTGATCTCGGTTTCGGTTGCGGTCTTCTTCACCTCCTCGAGCCCTAAGATATCATAGAAGGCCGTCTGGGCGCATCTCCGGACCCTTACAACAGCCGCCTTTTGCTCCACGGTGTACTTGCGATCCTGATTTCCCTGCTTGTGCTCCCGCGATTGTGCATTGCCGTTTGTGTTGGATTGGGCGCCGGTGGCGGAGGCGGAAGGCATCTTGGGAATTGGGGCCTCGCGTCCAAGGGGACGGGAATCAGTCTTATACGGGCGAGTGGTCCAGCGTAGAGCGAAGGACGGGGGTCGGGGTCGGGGTCGGGGTCGTGGTGGTGGAGGGTGGTGAAAAAGCTATGGCGACGACTCTGGGGGTTCTGGAAGGTGGTCTCTTCTGTAACGGGCAAAGGAAACGATGGGTCTGGTCGCCAATGGCAAAAGTGTCAGTTGCGGGACGGGACCGCATCACGTGAGGGGATCGCCAAAGTGGCAGGCAGTACGCCGTACTCAGTACTTCGCTCACATAAGTGTATGGTGTAAACACGCCCGGACACTGCAGAATCATGACGTGGGCCGCCTGAGGCCATGAGACGTCTCTCCGTCTGCAGCTCTACAATGCAATGGCGGACCGCTTGCCTTCACCGCCGTCGACCCCTCAGGCAAATGCGTCTATTTTCCAGATCGCAAAATCATATGGCGGTAAGTATGTGACACTCAGTAAGCCTGGCAGAAAAAGAATGAGAGTATTTATATGTATTCCGTGTATTTACTCAATATTTCTCGTCATCTGACTTGGCAAACTGTCTGCTTTCAAGAATCACCGTACCCGCCAGCACTCACAGCACTTCTAATTGCGGCACCAAATCCGACTCGTCCTCTTCCGCTGCTCTTTTCTGGTGCTCTCGGACTTAGCTCCTACCTCTGCTCCACCGGCCACCGCACCGATGGCGCCGGCATATCCGCCGCTTGGTCTACCCTATACATAGTTGCAGCGTCTCGACGCAAACACACGTTCGCGGAGAAGCTTGGAAGAGCGGGTGCCCTACGAAGCCTGACAATGGGTGCATGCCTGTTGAATATGCTCGGCGGTGGGATTGCCTACACGTTTGGGTTAGGAAGCATAGAGGAGCGGGAAAGATAAATGTGGTTACTGAGCGTTGTTCTTAGCCCTGTTAAGTTTGTTAACTGCTTGGCTTAGCTTTGGGGGATGTATTTTGAAAGTGTAAAATGTACAAAAGTATCAGTTACCCGTACATACGTGGGTGGTTTTTCTCACAGGCGCTGGAGTGCGAAGTCGTATAGATCTCGGAAGATGAGAGGAGTTAGATGTTATTTCTGCTGCTGTTCACAAAGGCGCGGGCCAAGGGCATATACGAAGTAGGCTTTCTGCCTTTGTTGGGGCGTCATAAGTCTGTCGAGATATGCAGAATTTCTTTAAGAAATTCGAAGGTTAAGCCCCAAGGTATTTGGGATTGTGTATGAAGACTTTTTAGACTACCTTGTTCTTATAGTTGCGCATTGTTCTTCAAGATTCATTAATTACGTGTCAGGGTCCGGGTCAATAGCCAAGCGATGGCCTAAACATACGCACAGGCTCGGCCAAAAGTTTCCTTGAGATTGCATCGATAGATCACCAACAAGGCAATTTCGTATGAACATATACATATAGCACACCTACGCGTTTAGAGGTCCAATGTAAGCGCAATAGTTCTGTGATTGTACGTATCCGTCAGCACTTCAGAGCTCCGCATGCTCATAGGATAAGGTTGTGGTTATTGTCACTTCGTAAAATGGACGGAAACTTTTAAACGTCAGCAGCACCTTGTAGGCTCTCCTTCAACTGGCGAAACCAGCTGCTGCTTTAGAGGTATGTGGGTTCTTTTGGCCCGCGCCTTAGAAATCTTTCCCCGAAATGCCACTCGTATGCCTGTAGGTGGCTATCCTATTAATACCGGTGATACGTCTGTGGCCTGCGGACGTGTGGCAGTCAGACCGTCCCGGTTTCTAGTTCAAAACGGATTGACCACATAAGGGCGCCTATTGTAACTATTACACCGAGATGAATGCGGCACGATACAAAACAGCAGCGAAATTCAACAACAGAGGGAGAGAACAAGCAGTAACAGAAGAGAAGGCAATATAAATTAAAGGTCTCTCACGCACACCCTACACGCTCCACGTACATTCGCGTACGTGATTGACCAGAGGGACATACAGCAGAGACGTACATGGACGATCAGTTACGGCTACAAAAACGATAGCAGAGGAAAGATCAAGTTGCGGAGAGCCAGAAAAATGGCATCAATCGTGGGAAGTGATGCCACCGCCATTCACGCTTTCCAGCCAGATCGGCATACCCATTGATCCACACCATAATACTTTCTTTCCGCATAGATAGCCGCACGCCATTCATTGACCGATTAAATGGAGGTGAAAACTGTTCTCAAATCACCCCCCCAGTAGCCGCTCTGGGTAAGTGACCGTAACCACGACGGTATAATTGAAGACCAGCATCACTCATATGTTAGAATGACGCCACAACAAATCAAACCACTGGCCAATAAGCGTATCACTCTAGAGCATTGTCCATAACACAAGCCACACCTAACCATTCAAATCCCATCTACTGCACCACCCAACTGAAAGTTGCGGGAGAAAGTAGCGAGATACGAGATTACAAAATCAAGCATCTCTTGTCCTTCTTCTTCTTCGTGAGTAGGGCAGCACGGGTAGCGTGTTCGAAAACCTCGCGGACTCCCTCGTTGGTCTTGGCTGAGCACTCGAGATACTTGTAGGCACCAATCTTCTTGCGTACTTCCTCACCCTGTGGTTCAATATCGAATAGTTAGAAAATATACCTAAGATAGTAGCGATTGGACGTGATATTGAGGGAAATGGGAGGAAGCTAGCAAACGGTAATGATTTACCTGTTCCGGAGTAACCGGCTTCTGGGAGGTCTTGTGCAACTCCTCGATGGTCTTCTGGTCGTATCTGAGATCCTTTTTGCAACCGACAAGGATAATGGGGAGACCTTGGCAGAAATGCAGAACTTCAGAGATCCACTGGGAAGGCACTTTATATCAGCAAACTGTTATCAATGGCGACAAAGCTATTATGTCGGAGATAAGACTGTGAAAGAGGACTTGGAACGGACCTTCTCTTGAACATTGTCCAAGGAATCGGGGGAATCGACAGCGAAACAGATCAGGATGACGTGCGAGTCCGGGTATGAAAGAGGGCGAAGCCGGTCGTAGTCCTCCTGGCCGGCCGTATCCCACAGAGCTAGTTCGACATGTTTGCCGTCGACTTCAACATCTGCAACGTAGTTCTCAAAGACAGTTGGGACATAGACCTATAATGAAAGGTCTGTAAGCTTTCGTTCATTACTGAAGCAAAGATAGCTTCCGTCGAGGTCACGATGTCACTGTCGCTAGAGGTGACGCGGTTTCACTTGATTACGGAGTACCAGTGGAACACCAGACTGTCGCAGGAGAAGAAACTGACCTCCGGAAATGTTCCCTTTGAGAAGACACTAGATAGCAATGATTAGCTTCTGAGGCCTTTTGCGACATGGAAATCAACCGTCAAATGGGGGTCGGGTCGACAGGTACGTACATGAGCAAGCAGGTCTTCCCGCAGGCACCGTCACCGACGATGACGAGTTTGCGACGAATTTCAGCCATCTTGCTTGACAGCACTGTAGGATCAATTTTGATGTGTTTTGCGGTGTAAATCGGGTTGGAGAGATGAGGATTCGATGAGGGTGAAGTTGGAAGACGAAGGTGATCTGGGATGTTGTTAAGGAAAGGTGTGGAGCGAGGCTGGCAGGGTCGATCTTGTAACCGCAGCTACGGCAACGGCTGGTGACTTTCAACAACAACCACGCGGGTGTCTGCCTTCAGAGAGAAACAGCAGAAATCGTGAAGGCTGGAATTAAGTGCACCACAAATAAAAATTGACAAAGTATTACAAGTCGAGAATTCACTTGTGCGAAGCTTTTCAAGCCAGGCAGGTATATTCCGCGGCCTCGAGTAACTAATTAGGCTGCCTCCCAGGTACTTCGATCGTTGGTTGGCTGCATTTTATTTTTAAGGGGTCTGGGCGAATTTGCTGATACTGCAATGTTCTCCCCACAACTGGGCGAAACAACACCTAGCTAGCTACGTTGGCAGTGCAGAAGCAACGAGCTCGATGCGAGTCAAACATGTTTGTTCTATCACCGCGACTGTGCGAACGTGCGGCGTGCTTGTCACCAGATGCAAACCCGGCTACGAGATTAGGCGTATTAATGCCCTGCACAGGCGGCCGGCTTCTTCCTCCTGCTTTTCGTAATTGTGATCTCTGCGACGTAGGCTGGTTTGTTTGGGCGATGCAACATCTCACGCTGCTTGAAACAAAGCGAGTATTGGCATTACCACATTGAGGTCTCTTCAAGCCCGCCGTCAATGCACGCACTCGCAGTGGGTCTTGTGGGCGGAGCAGATCGCTTTGAGGCAACATTCTGAACACGAAATTTCGGTGCAAGCTTGCTCAGGGTTCCAGCCTCGAATAGGTAAGGCCTGACAGTCGCCTGGGCCAGATCTCAGCTCTCCAAGAGTGCAAACGGTCGAAATGGATTGTCCGCCTAAGACCACACGCCAATTCTTGGTTAAAGCAGCATATTACGTCTCCCGTGCGAGATAGAGTGGCACACCATACAAGATAACGGCCGCGAAAGCCCAAAGAACGACATGTGGGCAATTCACCTGGCATGCCATCTCTCGCCCTCGTTAGCATGTGAAGTCATCATTATCAATTGCCATGCCGTCCGTCTTGCCGGGGCAACTTCCTAGGTCTTCCGGGGAGCTGATACTCATCGAAGATCGTACCTCGTAGAGGCCCCAGGTAATGCACCTGGTTCAGCCTGATGATGACTACCTTCTAGCCCGCCTGTATAAACGAAGTGTGATGTGGCGGTGTAATTGGGTTCCTAGAAGGCACTGCCAATACATTACATGTGTTCGAACCAACGGCATTGAGCTTAGCTTCATCAAACAGCCAAGATTCGGGAGAAGGGTTTAGCGGTCCTGAAATACGGTGTATTCACCGAAATATTCCACGGGAGCCTTTGAGACATCCATATGCGGGACGGATGGCAACTGTCAACGACATGGGAAATGCGTGATCTAGAGAACCATGTCTATGGAGTACACCTAGAATATTTGGGACGTTGCAAGCCTGGGCGAACACGTTCGTGGCCGAAGCTCGCTGTCGCACAAAAGGCACGCAAACAAACAAGCGAGAGCTGGAGCTGCGAACCCTTGTTTGTGTGCTGAGTACCTCGTACGGAGTACTGAGTACTCTGTGCTGAGTTAAGCCTATAACATAAGTGTATGGTGTAGGGTGCACGCAGTATGATTCGCTAAATTTGGCTGTTCGGATCTCACAGCAGAACAAACGACAGCTCACTCTCACCACACCCAGCGACCAAGGGTGCGCGTTGAAAGATGTGTCTGCCCGACTCGCAGTAGGAGCATACGAGATATTATCAACCCATCTGCCGGTAGGGCTGCGAGCCCTACACAGTCTTCTTTCCGCGAAGCTCAAGGATCCATCGAGAAATCGTCAGCCTAGATGCATTCCCAGCTCGCTCAGCGGCTGCGTCGTAATTCCCTAACCTCTCTTCCGCCGCCTCAGTCTTCGCCTGAGTATTCCCAGACGCTTGCTGGTCTCTCTGCCCACATCCTCTATCGCAACCCGCTCCCATCCCAGTCCGGCTTACCAATCTTCATCTTGAATGCGGCTGCCTTTCCCGATGCCAAAGAGGTTGACTATGACGTCTTGCTGCCCTACGTGCTGTCGCGGTTGCCGGGAGAAGAGGAATTAATCGGAGGAAAAGGCTACGAGGTCATATTCCTCGCCGGGGGGGGAGATGAAGACTCGACAAGCACCAGGAAGGGGAGGCCTGGCTGGGGATGGTTTGTGCAAGCCTACCATGTGGTAAGTGACGAGTGACGAGTGATATTGGTTCCAGCCTGCGGTCTACTGTCTACTTTCTGCTGTCTGTTATGCGAGGAACTAATACGCAAGCGATGCTGCAGTTGACGAGGGCCATGCGTAAGCGGTTACAGAAGCTCCACATTGTGCACGAGCGGGCGTGGGTGCGGATTCTGGTCGAAATGTTTTCAACCATAGTCTCGCCCAAATTCCGGAAAAAGATTGTACACGGTAAAATTTGTACCACCTCTTTATGACCAATGAATCCCCTGCTAATATTGTGTGATGCAGTTTCCACTCTCACAGCCCTTGCTCTACACATCTCGCTGGAAGATCTCCTGATTCCACCTTCAGCCTATCTACACGACAGGCGTCTATCACCGGATATATATGCGCCCTATGTCACCGGCCGGCGAGCTTTTGGTGTCAGACAACCTTTCCCAATATCGGTAGACGGAGAACAGAGATTGCCTCGGGTTCTACGGGAAACAACAAGCTTTGTTCTGCTGGAAGAAAACATTCAGACAGAGGGCATATTTCGGATACCCCCGCACAACCGCTTGCTTGATGTTCTCCGGGAAGCATATGATCGGGGGCAGAAGTTCATCTTGTGGAAGGAAGGCAACGTTGTGCTTCCTCTACCGAAGACCGGGGATCTGGATTGTTACGGAGTGGTCGAGGAGGTTGACCAGAAGAAGGGTTACGGTATTGCACTTGCCACGGGACTGATCAAGCTGTGGTATAGGGAACTTCGTGACCCGATATTTACCCAGTCGACATACAAGGAGTTAGAGAGACTTTTTGGCAATGAGGACGCATCAATGTCCATCGAGCAGCTGGCGGAGTTCATTGCATTTGATTCGGAATGGTCCCCAGTATCCCAGTATTCAAGAATGATCCTCGCATCCCACCTTTTCCCCATGCTATCCGAAGTTTCTGCGTATCAGCAATCTAACAAAATGACCGCATTCAACTTAGCTGTCTGCTTTGCGCCAGCGTTGCTGTGCGGTCCCGACCCCATGGAAGACATTAGGATAGGCGCGATCGTCAGGAAGCTGATCGAGGCCTCGATCACGCAATGGAACCTTGGCTTGAGAGACGCTTGCGGCATAGGAGAAGCGCAGTTCAGGACGTCCTTGCAGCCTCCGCGTCGAGCTGAAGATTACGAGGATCCCTTAGAGGAAAAGCCGAAACTTCCACCACGGATTGCTCCAGCCGAGGTAGACACCAGCGGACAATCACAAGGCATTGTCCTGGAAGACCGAGAGATTCCTTTGCCTGTAGGAATAGTTCCGCCGCCGCTACCACCACGCCGGCCACAATTACCCGAAACCGACGGTCCACCACGGGCGGTAAAACGAAAACCTGCTCCAGCTGTCGTCTTTCCGCCAAGATACTCCGTTATTATGGCCGGAGAGAGCGCGGCGCTCAACAGCTCTCCCGTGAGCTATGCAAACGTTGCTGATGGCTTTGGGAATGCTGATCGTTATGTGACCGAGAATCACGTTGGAGTTGAGGGGAAAGGGGTGCGATCCAATAGCAAAGGTTCACAGGAAATTTTTAACAGTCCTCAGGGTTCCTTCGAGAAACAGGCAGATGTAACAGACGGTTTCGGAGCCGCAATTCGGTATGAAAATGAGAGAAATGTTGAGACTGACGAAAAGGGGAACCAGCGGAACGGGGAAGTGCTGGAGGGAGACTCTAAAGGTGCTCAGGGCTCCAATGATTTAATCGATCTCTATGAGAACCCTCTGACGGTCCGACAGATTGACAACAATACGTTCCCTCACGCCACGCAAGCAGTAAGAGATTCAAGGTCTTGCACCCTGCAGACTGGCGCTCGCACTCCTTCGAGTGGATCGCGGGTAGTACTGGCAGAAATCAAAAGAAAACCTCTACCTCCTCCACAGTCATCGCAATCACTGCCGTTTGGTTCGGCTGCATCGGGTTTAAGCATTAATTTCGCTGGTCGCTCCAGCTCAGCAAATCAAACAAACGATATGGAGCCACTTCCTAGGCACTCAGAAAATACCGCAATGCTCCCACCAAATCAAAGGAGACATCTTGAAAAGCAACAAACAGAACCGTCTTTCACAAAGCCAACGAGGAGCTTTTCGTCACAGTACTCGCCAAACCCCATGACTTCCTCCTTAAAGACACCAACGATCCTCAACCTTGCAAAACCAATCCAGCTAGCACCGCCAAGCCTCTCCCACCGGACTTCCCTAACTCACCTTCCCACTGCGAACAACCACGTCAGCTTCGCCAGCACCCCTACTCTGCTCAGGAAGCGGCCCTCAACCGGGCTTCTCTCGGAGCGCCTCGACGCTTTTAAGCAGCAGGAGCAGGGACAACAGCAGCCGCAGAGGGCGAAATCGGACGTCGGTCCCCAGCGGCGGAAATTGATCGTGGGCGAGGGGACTGTTGGTGATCTGCGCCGGCTGTACGAGGAACGGGCGGGGGCTGCGCGAAGTCTTGTTGAGGCGGGGAGGTGAGGAGTAGTGTGGGGTAATGGGACATGCTTTTGTTGGGTTCCGTCTTCCGTCTCCCGTGTTTACGTGCACGCTTTACATAAGCATTGTGCTTTGCTTGGGATCACTTTCCGTCCGGACGGTCAAGTTTCTCCGCACCGCCGAGCGAGACTCTGTTCCCAGACGAGGAGGGGTCCTTCTCGACTTGGTGCTGGGGTTTGGTGTTCACTTTCTTTTTCCAGTGCATGGACGCTGCTGAGTGCGCGGCAAGTACCTGCATTTGGGCCATTTGCTCCTGGTTCACATCCTTGGACAGCCTAATTCCAAAGGTTTTACTGCTCACCCGCGGACAAAGTTCGTTGGTATCCCATGTTAAATGGGTATGCTCTGTATACAAAGCCCCTGGGTGCAGTAGCTAGGAAATCCTTTTGTCAACGTTGCGAACCCCTGCCCTGGCCTTCCTTTTTCCGTTGAAGATATAGAAGTCGTTGACTGCAATATACAGTATCCATATTTCCGTCTTTCCAGTCCTCTATATCCGTATAACCAATCCAATACACATTTAGAATATGATCTCGCGCCAATCTAATAATCAAAACACCACCGGATCCGTCCATCCGTCCTTGACTGCGCCGTCCCCATTCCAAGCCAGTCATCATGACACTGACAAAACAGTGACGGATGGCTTGAGAGTAAAAGCCGCCGGAAATACCATCTATAGTGCCCGTTTAAACCACGGTGAGATTTGACAAAATAAAGTTAATAGAAACCTGTCCTGTGAAGTCCGGTGTGTAAAAGGCACGTACATGCTAGCATGCAAGAGCTTTTGTACAGTCGCTGCTTTCGTATGCGGCGCCCTTGCTAATGTCGCAGAATTGGCGGAATGTGACAAAGGAAAAATGGCTTGCCGGCCAAAGTTTGTGTATGTATCGAATCGTAAGGAGCGTGATGATCGTAACATCGTGTAAATATACAATAAATTCTAAAGTTGGTTGTCGATTATTTAGGTCATTGAGATCCTGAAGGAGAGCGCAGGACGTTCGACGGAAACTTCACATCGTGTATGAATTTCATGAATGTGGCCTTCTTTGAAGGCTTTCGCTGTAACTGGGATGCGATCTGGACCATAGGACCAACGATATCTTCGTCGCCCAGCTTTGGGAATTTACCCTCACTTCTTGGATCATTGAGGGAAGGGATTTTCATCAGGGCCATAGGTACGGCAGCGTTTTCGGAAAGCTCATTTGCGTTTACGCCGCTCTCTGCTGCAGTTTTTGAAATGGTCATATTGTCGTAATGTCGCCATTGCGCATCAATTTCAGACCATTTCTCTTCCGTAAGCTTGTAGGTCTTGGACGTCACGCCGTAGTGTTCGCCTGTGCGCACGAGGTGTTTTGTGTAATTGCAGCGAGCGAGATCCCAATTCGCACGTAGTTGCTTGCACGCGGAGAGGTCGAATGTTTCTGGCATGTAGGGTTCTGGGTGGATGTTGTAGTTTGCGTGGCCGAGTCTGTTGGCCCATTTGTCGGTGTTCTCACCATTAAGAATCGGTGGAATCTCATTCGATGGCACCAAGTGCCCTGGCTTATGCCGATGGATGGATGAGATAGATGGTCGGGTCGACAATGGAGGGGTAAGAGGGCGACCCACAGTCGAGCAATCCTTCAGCTGCGGGGTTGTAGGAGTGTCTACCGGTGTGTGGACTAGGGAGAATGACTCCCTCGGTTCCGCAACGGTTGGAGACTGTAAAGGGGACTGAACGGGAGTGTCCCATGGTGAATTAGAGCCAGGAATCATCAGTGGTGGGAGTAATGGTGTAGTCGCGAGACCCTCGTTGTTCAAGGACTCCTTGTTGGCTTTGCGAATATCGACAGGAGCCAGTCGATGGTCGTCTCCGTCTTCATCATACAAACTCCTCGTTGGCGTCGGCGGAAGTTGCATTCCTGATTGCCATTCAAAATGGTGCGCGACCGAACCAGTCAGAGAAGACGTCCGACTTCCAACAGCGTGAGCAGAGACTGTTCCGCGTAATTTATCCGTGGAAGTGTCGACACTCTTTCTCCGGCTCTTCCACCGCTTAGTTAAGAACGGTAATTTACTGCTGAGGCATGTTGCTATGCTTGCGAATGGTGACTCTCCAGCGCGGCGTTTTTTCACTCGCGGACTAGATTCCCCATCACTCCAAAAGCTATCTGTAAGGTCATACTCAATGCTGGAGGGCACAAAGCCAGGCGACCAGCTGCCAATCTCTTTGAGTTGTGGACAATCGTAGCCTGCTTAACTAATTAGATGTAAAGTAAAAACAAAAAAGTCTAAACTGAACGCGAAACCACAACAAAATATTGGGCGGTTAGGGTCACTCACAAATGCAGTCGTCGTATTGTTCGGGGCTGGAAAACATGTCGTATTGTCCATCCTCGTTCATCTCTATGGATTCCTCTGCGACATCTGGAAGATAGCATTTACCAGACCCGAAGGAATCAAAACGGTCGTGGGACGGGCTCGACTTAAAGCCATTTTGGTACATGGCATCTACTGATGAGCCTGAACTCGAGAATTGGTGGCACCTCGCAGGGAAATTTGGCGTAATGGGCGAGGGAAATTCAGTCGCAGACGAGTTCTGCGTGCGAAAAGATGCTGATAAGTCTGGAGAGTCCATGTCGTAGTAGTCCGAGTTAAGGCTAGATTTTCGGGCTTGTGAGTCCACCAGCGGTGGAGGTATCAGTGGTCTTAATCTGCAGGACATTGTGGTGTAGCGCGACAACCCATCGAAATGGCGATGATCGACCTTCGTAATATGTCTCTAGACTTTGAAGCGAGACATTCGGTCCTGGTATGTACGCAGTACTCTTGAGCTTATCTTGAGCCTGGTACTACGTGGCTGCGAGCTGTAGGACCGTTGTGGTTGTTGACTTGCCACGACCGAGGCAAACCACGTATTTGTTTGGATGCAGGAACGAGAGCCTTGGACGAGTAGGCGTGCCCTGTTTTTTTTTCTTCGGTGATCTCGCTTGAAGGGCGGGGAGAGGGCGAAAACAAATTGAGGTACACTGAAAGTCCCACGTCTGCGACTGCGACCGCGACTTGGGTGGCACTGACTGGAGGGAAGGTCAGATGGGACAGGTTATAGGAACATTGGGCCGGATGAGGTTGTTGGTGTTGGTAGAGATGGCGACGACGACAAGGTGAGTGGTGGGTGGTGAGAGGCGGACACAGGAAAGATGAGGCCTGAGTTTGTGCGCGGGCAGTCGTGCAGGTAGAATAGCGTATGGGACGTGCGACTTTTTTTCTTTCTTATGCTGGGAAGGGACATATAGATAGGCTTAGAGTACCTCATAGGCATACAGTCGAGAGTACGCACAGTAGGCGTGATCACGGCGTGTTGCCCGCAACCCGCAAAGCCTATGCTGGGCACATTTGAAAAGCCGAGTGGGTGAGAAGCGGGACCCCAGCAGGCTGCTGCCCCGGGTGAGAAGAAAGCCAACTAAAGCCAATTGAAGCCAGCCACGGCCAACTAAAGTTTTCTTACAACGCCCGAGAAGAATACGTGAAACCCCTGTCATAGCGGGTGGAATACCGGCCTCCCCATCGTTACTTTTTCCCTGCGTTGCGGTACCGGCTAAAGCTGCTTGGACCCTCGACTCTAAAACTGGCCGCAACAGGCCGCATGGAAGGCAATGGGCGATGGGGAATGGGCAATGACGACCCTCGCGCCAGCCGTGTTTTCTTCTTACTCTATTCTTGTTGAGTAAATGGAGGCAGGCAGACGCATCTACAGTTAGTGCCGTCGATAACTACCCGGACGTCGATAGTGCCTCCCAAGGCGGACCGTTGATGCTAAAAACGAGGGCAATTAAGGAGTCCCCACAAATAATTCTCGAGAGCACACGTCAATACCGGAAGCCTGTCGGATCGGAGTAGGGATCATTGCTTGCATGTGGGATTTTCTCACGCGTACCTACAGAGAGGGAGAGTTTGTCGGACGAGAATGGGCAAGCCAGCCAGCAAGCAAACGGGCCAGCAGACTGAGGCAGGCAGGGTTTGCTTGCCAGACCCAGCAATCCATCCAATCTATTCGGGAGAGCCCTGATGATTGAAAAAGAGAACTGTCTGCAGCACTCGGCTTCCTTGGTATTTTCGTCCCTCTCCGGTTTTTTTTTTTTGGCTTGGAACAGCGGCGTTCGAGTGTCGCGGGTAGTGTACGGCATCTGCTGGGTGGCTTGCGATGGGACTTGGGTGTTCTCTGGAGCAACGTCAGCGACAATTATGAGAGTCTACACCACACTCCCTTCCCTTCTCTCGCTCTTGTACTTCACTCGCCAGCAAGCGCACAGCGAAAACGACGCATGGGGATCTCTCCCAGATCCCGGTTTCCACGCAGTCGGTTCAATGGCACCCCTGTCGCCGTGTGCAGCCACCGAAGCAGAGGCACAGGCCAAAGACATCTTCCGCGTCGGTTCCAGTTTGCTACCACACACTGGCACACTGGGACACGCCTCAGTCACGACAGCAAGTCGTCCTTCGGCAGAGGCATGCAGTCCCACACTAAGGACTCAACGCGCAGGGGTCGGCGTCAGTGAGTGGAAAACCACCTGCATTAGCTCGTGCAACCGTCTCAGCAACCAACAGAAAAAGTAGAAAAAGTTACAAAGTATGGTGGGAGAATGTAGGTATACTTAGTCAACCCTGGAGGGCCCCGCTATTTTACAAGGACCAAAAGATCGAAACAGGCCGCGAGTGGTCGTCGGCGTGGTGCGATGTACGGCAAGCGAGCACGTTCCCGAACGCAGCCTGTGATCCCGATGCACTCGTTCCAACTTTCCAGTTTCCCGCCTTCCCCGAAGCCCTACCTGAGACGTGTGCGGTGAGATGGTACAAGGAGGATCATAGAGTTCAGCTCGTGACGTCAAGTAGAGATTCTCCCAAATCAGATTTGCTGTGCCCGCGCTCTGGCTGGCGAGAGCTGCTGTTCTTGCGCACCATATAAGGCTGCCGTCGAGAGTTGGGCAAACGCAACGGTTCTGCAGCACTAATCTCTTGGCAATAACGCCTCCGTCGACACGCTCGGCTCCACTTGGCCATCCACAGCAAACTCGGTGCAATTCTGCAGCAGAGAACAAATAAGGACGGGTTTGCGATGTTATTCTAGTGGCGAGAGAATTGACGTGGTCGCGTTGGAAACAGATCGGGCTCGCGTGCAAAACGATGCTGGAAATAACCTAGCATCTGAATTTTCTATTGATTGAATTGCCGTCCCGCTTGTCTTCTACTCTAACACCATATGCCTTGACGGACGAGCGTCAGGATGATCCATGATAACCGATCAACGCTGCGGGGACCGCGACGTCTGCTTTGATCGTCCACTTAAATCCAGTACTTGCTCCAAACGGTACGCTCTGTATCAGTGCCTTCAAACTGTGGAGATGAGGGAGAAGTCAGCACTGAATGAGGATTGGCCCAACCACGCGACAAACGGGGAACACTGGAAAGCATACGTAGAAGTCGACTCTGACAATATCTGCAAGGCCTTCCTTGAGAGTGGGTTCTCGAAATCGGGCAGAAAATCCCGTGAAAGCAACCTTCGGCAACATTGTCCGCTTCTCGGGATTCAACTATCAATGCATCAGCAGGCATTGCCAGCTTATCCGACCCAAAGAGCTGCTAAAACGTTGCGTTCTGCATGACATCACAGAAACCTTTGCCAATATCTGCGCAGCGGAAAGGGGGCGGGAACATTAAGGAGAAGCAGTGTCCCAACAAAATTTGAAGATGTTACCTACAGTAGCACTATTCAGTGCTCTCACAGTGTCGTTGTGTAAGCATAACAGTAGCGGAGCAGTAAAATATATGCATCGAATCGGTACTTCATGCTTTTGAGCCAATCGAACCCACACAGCCCGAGTCTCTGGATCAGCATTTGTATTATCTTGGATGGTATCAGTCGACCTTATTTTTGGCGGTAGTGGGACTCTTACTATCTAACAAGCGAAGAAACGACTTACCAATGGCCACCGACTTGCCCTCAGACAGATGTTTCGAGGCAATCTGTACACATCTATCGCGCTTTTGGAAGGTTACTCAAGGAACTCACATGTTGCGCACCAAACACGGCGCAGCGCATGAAACAAAAACAACCATACCGTCTTCAGGATGTCTTGGTTGACACGCTTATATCCGAGTGGCTCCACATGCCTCCAATAGAATGTAGATTTACCAGCTCCAGGGCAACCGCAAAATAGCAAAATATCTATCGGGTTAGTTTTGCTGAACACAACGGATTCTAGCGCAATATCAGAGGCTGCGCTACTTCATATATAGCTGAACTGCTCCAGTTCCAAAACGAGATAGAGGACGCCCAACTTACTTGACACGGTTGATGTCAGTACGGGATTGTTCAAGTAAAGCGCAGGATCAAAGTCCCGCGTGAAAGACTTTGGAGACTCCTTCAGAAACAGTTCGTCGGGAGTGTGAAACTGAATGCTAATGTTTGCGGCGAAGTCCCTATTGAAAAGTTAGGACAAGAACATACAGAGATAGGGAACAAAATCTCAGCTGACCTGTCGGAGCATGAAAAATCTTTGCCTTCTCCATCGACAGCTGGTCGACCTGCAGCGTCACCCACGAAGAATGAACCCTCAAGGTCGACTAATGAATTATTGAGATCGTAATCCTCAAGCATTTCCTCCCACATACCAGTACGTGGTTTCCGGTATTTGTCCTTCCCAGTAGCTGCGTAAACACTTATAGGGAGATCAAGCTGGTTGAGAACTGCGGCTACCTTTCCTTTGAAGTTGGAAAGGTTCTTTTGGTCGCTCTTTAGGCTTTTGGAATCATTCCTCAGATTTATTCCCCCTTGGTTACTAAAAATGACAATCTGATATCTAGAGCAAGCGGAAATAAAAGATTAGCAATAACCACAACAAGCCAACATAAATCTACAACTTTACATACCCTTCGGCTTGGAGATTTCTCAGGATGTCTGGGACGCTGCTGTGCCACCATTTCCAGTCTGAAGCATCTCTGCCGAACTTAGTCCCAGATGCCGATCTGATTATAGTGGAATCCTGTACAAATTCAAATTAGCTAGTTCCTGTGATTGAGCCATTGTATATATACGGACAAAGTCAAAGCCAGCAATTCTGCGGCGCTTGTTTTGCTGATTTGGCTCCTCGCTCTCCAGCATTTTATACCGAGCTACTAGAAGACTCTCGTTGACAATGCGCCAGGTAGTCTTGTCCGGCTCCTTCTGAGATATTGGCGTGAAGAAATTAACAACAGCACTCTCTGTTCGAATTCGGTCAGACAAAATACGCTTGAATCACGTAGGCTACTCACGCGTCGTCTGGGATATCTGTTTTCGTTTGGTCGGTGGAGGTGATATCGAACCTCCTTTGGTGGTGCTGCTACGTTTCATCCCGTTTGCTGCCAGTGGCCCTGGCATCGCAGACCAGCGCGGGCGCTGGGAAATCCTTGAAGTGAAAAAAGCCACACTTGTCAGCGCGGTGGCAGCAAATGGACTGGCAATCGTCAAATGTGCTAAAGTGAACATGTGACACCGCGAGTTCCCAGAACGCGAAAAGCGCGTCGCTCCTGTCGAATCAATGAAGCCGAATAAACAAGCAGTGGAGACCACGAAAGAATCCTTCAATGCAGTTGCCTCTAGTTTAAATTTGACATAAAGACTAATATATCAAGGGCCTTTTCTGTCTCAGCCGAGTTCTGCTCTCAGGGTTGTTGATTCGTTTTCTGCGAGGTTATGATACGCACATATTCAAAATAGTAATTAGAGCACCTAGTGCTCTCTCATTTCTTCTCTATCTAATTTTCTAGCCTTAGCAATTTCGGGAGAGCCACCAATTGTGCGTTATCCTTTACCATCCAAAGTCGTAGTGGACTATCTGACCCTAGGATCTAGGGCAAGCCTATCTCCGATTTCGAGATCCACCACCCCTTTCATTAAATCTTTGAATTGCTTCAATTCAGTGATGCCAACATTCATGCTTTCAGGTTTCAACCCATCCTGGACACGCGCAGAGGCTTGGAGGATGTATCCATTGCTTGGATCCAAAGGAACTAGAGACCCATGCGGAGGGAGGTGCTTCTTCGGTGATGCAGTGGCGGCTCCGTCTCTCTCATCTGGAGGGAACCGTAGAATTCGGTGCAGCAGGAGGACCAAGTTATTATGTATAACCCGGTGCCCTTCCAGTATATATTCAGAGACATACCTGGGAAGTTTTAGCTAAGGTTCCCCGGCAGTATTGAATCAGCGAATAGGTATATCCTACTTGTACCCAAATGCATCCATAAACTCGACAGCGTCACCGTCAATGATATCCACGCCTGATGTCAATCTTGAGGTCACCGGTCTCCGACCCGCAACTTCCGGATGATCATTGAACCGTAGTGCCCACGATTGCTGTTCGATGTCATAAGCGGACTGCTGCCCGTGGTGGCTTGAATCTGTGTTCCCTAAAGCTCTAGTCAATTTCCCTCCACAACAATCGGTACTCTAGATTAATTACCATCACGCTCCTCCGGAAACAGCTCATCTTCTACTTCACCAACAAGCTGAAGATGGAATAGCTCTCCATAGAGCTGGCCCTGAAGCGCCTGTGTCTGTTGATTACGCAGCTCTTGTGTTCCGCCAACTTGTTGTCTGGAGTCGGGTGTCTTTTTAGGCATGAATATCAGGTGTCGTTCGATGATCGGTTGTGGCCGCGTGCCAGCAATGCCGCATAGTATTGTAAGTACCTGGTCATGTCGCAAACGAGGGACCTGACCGAAGAGGAGAAGTTCATGCATGACTATGACCCGGACTTATATGGCTGACGAGGTGGTGGGTCTGGAGGGTCTAGTGGATGCCGTTAGCCGCAATAAAGTAAGTTTCTAATTGGAAATCTGTGTCTTCGTGTCTCTCAAGTATATGAATAAAGACGACCAGCGGGTGTTAAATCCTTCTCGAACGTTGAAACTGATTTTTTTTCTCCTTTCAAGAAGAGAGCCCTGCAACCCTTTCTTCAGTCCATTGGTGGCTTCCAATGTCGAAGAGCGCCTATTGGCACGCAACTCCAGATACATATCTAACGCACTGGACTACACGGCTAAATAGATATATATAAAATTAAACACAACTATGATCCAAATATTTAAACAGAATCACGCGACTTTGGCTTGTGTCATTGTCAATTCGGGGACTGCGGCGATTTCCTACCTTGGCACTCTTGTTGTTCCGGACTCACCCGCAGAGGTGCTTCAGTGTGGGTCCTTTTGTGCCTTCGTGACACAGAAAACAGTGCTCGTATTATCGTGAGACGCGGGGTAGCGCGGATCCCTTATCCCTTCCCCCACAGACATCACACCACAATATCCGCGTTTGATGCTCTCATGTGAAGTGCCAGGCGAATCAACCCACTCCTCGGTAAATCCATTGAGCCTCAACCCGTCCACGGCTAAAGCTCTGGACCCGTCCGCCCTAAAAAGTAACCTGAGGTAAAAGCTTTCACTTCCCCCGCGTTGTCGCCTGCCCACCACAAGCTCGATAACACAGTGGTGCTGGCCAACGAGCCGGACAACTGCTCTAGTTCCTTCGATTTGGTCGGTGTTGCAAGGCTTTATCGTGTGCGAACACTTGTTGACATTCTCTAGTGGATCTGCTCGATACAAGCACAACATGAACGCTTCAAAGGCCCTGCGGCAGGCGCAGGCTGCCGCACAACACCGAGCGCCACTGATTAAATTTATCGGGAAGCGCACAGCGCCGGGTAAGCAAATTCGAGACGTACTGCATGCAGGCATACTTGCTGACCTGCTCTGACACTGAATAGCATCAGTTGATCACACTCCACAAACTCATCCAGCGTCACCCACCTCCAATCTCCCAGACTCCTTCGCTACGTATAGAGAGAAAGCGCAGCAGCATGGACCCTTGAACCACCGTCCAACTTTCCAAACGGTTGGTGGTGCTGTCGGAGGCCAGTCTGGCCAAGCGCTTGGGCCTGTCCAGCCTCCGAAGGGACAGTACTTTGACCGCGAAGAACTGCCTGAAAAGTACCGGCGCACGGCTTGGACCCAGGCCGAAATAGAGGCTATAGAGACTGGTGGTGCTAGTCTCTTCGCATGAGGGATTGCAATACATATCAAAATGGTGGATGGTCTTGCTTGAATTGGACATTCCCATGACGCGACTCTAGGGAGTTGTTGCTGTGGTTGGTGCGTGAACTTGCGCATGTTGGGTGACGATGGGAAATGCCAATGGTTTGGTGTAGGTCATTCATACCGCGTTGAAGTGGAGATCGCGTGTATATCAGAGTAGTCCGGCTATTTTGGAAGAATTTTCGGCGGGACAGTTCGGGAGCGACGATACAACACATATTCCATCATTATTTAGAAGAGAGAACGTCGATAGCATTGTTGGGCCTGGCTAGTACTGGCCTGTCCCGTGTATGATAATTCGAAATATTTTAGCTTTTTCAATCACATGCATATAAAGGAAATGCTTTGAACTAGGCATCACCTAACCCTAAAGAGGTATCATCTCGAGCAAAGCGTAAGAGAGGAGATTTTATACGAATATAAAGGGTCAGCCTCGTTGACGGCAATTTAGTGGCTCGATCTGTAGAGATATTGGATGATGCAGTTTCGCTCGCTTGGAAAATTTATGACACGACATCGTCACCGGCTTCTACAGAGGCATAGTTCATGTCTGAACAAAAGAAGCTCTCTATGGGCCCTTCTCGCCTGGAGGTTATAGAGAGAGACGAGGCTGGGAATGTGAAGGCAACATACATTGAGACTGAGACGACAGCTGGTAATTGCAGCAGAAGGATTGACTGTGTCGTAAGTTGATAATGTGGCTTGCTCTGCATCGACGACATCGAGACGTCCTGTTGAGATCAATTGTGCTGACGGCTGCTTCAAGGTTCCAAAAAACCCATATGATAGATGGACGAGCTTGATTAATGTCTTTCTGCCTGCGGGATACCCAAATAGCGTCACGAAGGACTACCTAGAGTTCGAAACCCTTCACTTTGTATCATATTGCTTTGAATGCATGAACTACCAAATCTTATAACTATTTGAAATTTGGCTATGAATGCGTTAAGCTGATCTAGAGGCTCTACTCTTAGATATCAGACATATGTGCGTGGAAAGTCGATATTTTAACTAGGCATGTCTGATTATACATACCATCAGGATTCGATGCAAGCATTTTCGAGCTCAATTGCGGGACTACTATCTTCCCGAGCAGTGCTGGAAGGTGTTAATGCCATTTAACTCATATACAATGTGGCTTGAGGGCTGATGATCTGTGTTAGGGGTTGGGGTTGGAGATTCTACCGCATCGCCTACAGCAGCGCTTTTGTTAAGCATCATACAAGAAAGTATGGGTCGACTGGCGACAATATTGTTTGCACACAAACTTGGAAATTCACTCGTCGCGGAATGTAAACGCTATCGACTCCTGGCTGACATCTTCAACGACGCTGCCATGATTCTGGATTGCCTGTCTCCAGCATTTCCCAAACCCATCAGAGTGATCCTGCTCAGCTTATCCAGTGTTCTGAGAGCTCTCTGTGGCGTGGCCGCAGGAAGTGCAAAGGCCAGCCTTAGTGCCCATTTTGCAAAGTGGGGGAACCTAGGAGAGTTGAATGCAGTAGGTTTATCGATCCCTGAGGAAAGCTTGGGTTCTAGCTACGCCGTGATTCGCGTGGCCAACGCGTCACCGTCTCTTGCATTGGCTAATTGAGACGCAGAAAGACTCCAGCCAAGAAACGATAATTTCATTGATGGGTATGCTGGTATGTTGGTTTCCCCTAGCCAGATTTCTCGCCTCATCACATAGGGTCCTCGAACGGAAATGCCCTCGTTTTCCGCTCAGGGTTGCTGCAGTAGCAGATTTCTTGAGGGCAAACCCTACTGCGGCATGTCAGTGTTGTGGTCGCAGAGCCCTCTTGAGGTCTTGACGCTACCACTAAGGCGTTTTTCCTTCCATAGTTCATTTCGTGATGTCGTGTGAAGATGACCTGCTAACGTATCCTGGGTCAGGCTGGAGGCGTTGTAGTCTCTCGCGTTTCTTCGGCGCTTGCTACTTGGTCGTCACTGCTCTTTCTCCTAACGATACACCTCTATACCAACTACAAAGCCGTACGCGCAGTTAGCATGCTCACATTAAGCCGCCAACGGGCTAATATCGTTCTTTCGACGTTCCTCGAGCAAGACAAGATCCTAACGCCAGAAGAGGCTTCAGCGGAAGAAAGGGTATTTGAATGGGATGGAGTACTTCGGTGGAGGAGCTCCGAGATACTTGGGCATGCCCGGATTGGCGTCAAGCTTCAGGTTTTGTTAGCCTCGCTCGCTGGCTCAATCTCTGCTGCAACCGGGTCAATACAAGATCCGGTAATCGGCTTGGCGCAGCTGTCGGATATATTTCGAAATGAGCAGTACCTGCTTTGGATTGATGTGGAGCAAAGACGAGCGCTGATAGTGCTGAAAGGGAATTCAACAGCCACGTCTCAATTGAAGGCTTGGACGCAAGCACTCATCGCGACCCGCAAATTGGGCCGAGGAAAATCGCCCTTGGGAGATCCACAGGGGGCTCTGTCGCTAGTGCGGGAAACACTCGATGAAGTTTCTAATAAGTTTGATGACTTCATCCAGCGGGTTGAATCGGCTGGATGGGATATTCATTCCCCGGCGCTCGAGACCCGGTCAGGCTTCCGCATAGAAATTTCCCGTTAGGCAAGGGTAAAGGAAGAAAAAGGGGCAGACTGGCGCTGAGATTCTGGCGGGTACCTGACCCACGGCCAAACGAAGTCGTGAAGGGAACCGTACTCCCTGTATTGTCCATAAAATCTAAGCATCCGTGTAAGCTTATCTCCGAGGTGAGATTGAATACGGGATGCGGAAAAGAAAATTTAGAGTCCAAGCAGCCTGAAAGCCAGGGATAACATTCAGTTTCTCCGGGACCGTCAGCCCCATTTGAACTGTCCGGACGCAATGTCTGTGCGGCAGCGATCCACATGTCTGGGATTAAGGGCGCCTTCGAGGCTTCCAGAACAATCTTCGAGCAGCGGTTAGTTCTCACGGACCCTCTATGGAGGCTGTCGCCCTTCGATGCCTTCACTGGAAGGAAGCCTGATTGATTCTTAGGTAATGCCGGGAGATGGGGTACGAGAGTTCAGACCATCCGCGGAGGCGTCTCGAGTCATCGCGAGTCATCGCGCAACGGAGAGCCGTGCGTGGTCTGACTCGGCGTTCCTCGGTCGGCGCCGATGTGTGGATGCACGCGGTGGTTTCTTTCGATGTTTGCTTGGGCGTGGCTGCAGGAGGTAATCTTCTGGAAGACCCCACACGCGGCAGGCTAAAGCAGAGGCACGTGTACTCACGCTGCACGCTGACGTTGGGCCTTGCACACCCCAGAAGCGGCAAGTGACCGGCAGATGCTGGACAGTCGCAACCCTTGAGACCCTGTCCGTTTCCAGGCAGCTTCCGGCCTAGGCTGAGACGTGGAAGCTCGGCAGAACCTTTCTCTCAGAACTTCTCCGACTTGCTCTAACCGCACTAAGTGTAAAGTGTTCCAACCAGCCAGACTCGACTGTTACGCCCAACGCATGAGCATCCCTCGCGAATCCTGGCACGCCGGGCGCCTGCATGTACGTACACTACTCTCCACGCTTGTCTGTTTGGCTGCTCGCATGCCTATGCTTCTCTGCACTCACTCATTGCGTTCCCGACCGGCCTTCCCGGCCTCGCCGCCTGCCCTATGCTATCATCGGAAATCCGCACTAGCACAAAGACGCAACTCCACTCACCTACACACGCTACTCCAACACATGCTCCACCTTACAAACCCTCCAGTCGCTCGCGGGCACACAGGGAGGGGTCAACACTGAATGAACCTAGAGTACGGCTAGTATCGCCTCACCTACTCTTGCCTTCGCCTTCCAGCGAACCAAACCAGAGCACCCTCACACGACCCACAATGAAGAGGTGATTGCCGACGCACCGAACAAGGTGGTCCCTTCTGTGGCTAGAGCGGTGGAGCGCATGTAAACGCCAACCATGATTTGCTACCTCTCGGTGTCGCGCAACGTCGTAGAAAAGTAGGAGGACATGCACGATGCAGCGGTTTCAAGGTTGAACCTGGATCCGTCTGGTGACCGCGTGAAAACTTCTATGCTATTACGTTGGAAATCCATGAGAAAGAAGAACGTTTCGCACAAACACGACAACCTTAAGGCCGTCCATGCTAGTAAGCTAATCCTCCATCCGGCTAGAGCACCCTCAGTGCTAAGCTAGTTGGCTTGCTAGCGACTCCCATTCCCATGTCCTAGGCATACATTGGCGCAGCAATAGCAGCAAGCAAAGCCGTTGCATTGTGACGCAGCAGCCCTTTTTTTTATTTGGCTCCCCTGGCCCTCGTACTTCGTTCTCCGCGCCTCTAGCATGGAGTTGGATTTCTAATTAATTCGGGCCCTTCTCGCATATGCTAGAAGTACTTTTGACACCCAAACACTCTCCCTATCCTTCCACCTCGCCGATCCCAAGCCACAGTCACCGAGACCGAAGCACGAAATTCGATCTCATTACCCGCGATCGGCACGGCTCCATTTAGACGTGCAATTAATCTGCTGGGTCTGCTCGGTCGTGGGGGCCCTGCTCGACGCCTCGCACTCTATCCTTCCGTGCTACGGCCTAGAGTACTCCGTACGCTCGCCGCTGGGTTTGCTCCCCTTGCTAGCCACTACTTCCATACATTGCTGATAGGACGGGCAATTAATAAACGAAAATAGAGAGAGGAGAGCGGTCTGACGTCTGCATTCCTACTCCCGCACGCTACACAGTCTCTCTGCTGCACTCGCCCCATTCCGTCGAGCAGCAGCTATAACGGTACACACATACACACACGCATATCCAACTCTACCGCATCGAGAGACCGAGTTGGAGCTTTGCTGCGTCTCTGACGAACTCCCTCTACGCTTCTTCGCTGTTGCCGTTCGTCGCGCACTCGGGATTGGCATCTGCCGAGTCGGTGCCCACGCACTGTCCACAGGCAGGGCTTCCCCATCTCGCATCGCGCTCTGGTTGGTGAAGCACGCGGCATTGTCAACGCTGGTTTCATGCGTTAGGGAACGGCGCTTGAACACGTTCCGACACGGCTAAGAGTGTGGGCGCCGGTGATTGGAACGTCGATTCCGCGCAGCATTCGAACGTCGCTGCTGCTCTCAGGGCAGAGCAAACCTAACGCAGGCGAAGATCCGTCTCCGTCGCGGTTGTTCTCCCTTAGAAATCGACCTACTGCCTTTAGTCTAGACCTCCGCGAAGCTCTGAACGCTCGCACACTTGCACGGTTGCACGCTGGAACGCTGGAGGAACACCCATCATTGTGACATCGTCTAACATCGTCTAATTGCCGCCTCCACTACTAAGTACTCTATTGCCATCTCCGCGTCCCCCATTTTTCCCTTTCATGCTCCGGACCAACGCTGCAGCAATCACATTCACTCCTTTCGCAATCCGCGTCGCCATTCTAATTTGGATCATTTTCGTTCGGGTCGTTCCTCGCACAAGGCTTGTCAGGAAAGGGAAGGCGACAGACAGCAGCCTTGCCGAGGAGAGAGATTACTTTACCTGGTCGCCACCTAATCTCACATCATACCCTCTTCTAGAAACTCCAACCTTCTTTTAAGTCACGGCCGTTTTCTGGAGAAAACCAAAACCCTCACGGCCGTACCAAACCCGCCCACGACGACAACATTTACAACGACCAGGACTTCGCGTCTCGACGAACAAAAACGATCGGTTTTCATTTGACCGATCGCGACAGGTCTCTTTTTGCTGCCTCGGCCGACAGTGCGGGACGATCTTACCACCGGATCATAGCGAAAAGGTGCACCGAACTACATTTCTCTCCTCTCGGTTTAAATCGAAACAACTCTTATTCGTAATATATCCCGACCATCCTGCTGCAACTCCGGACCGTTTTCACGAAAAAATCTTTTGTGAAACTGCGACCTAACACTTTTCCCGGCTTCCGCATAACATCCCCTCGCACGCCTCTCACACACAAGATTGAGATCCACGTAGCCTCACTCGTCGGTTTGAGATTAGCGGCTCTGGTGGACTTGCTGGGGAGGGTGTATAACTAGCTGCGGGTTGAGGAGCGCCATGATCTGTCGGAAGCCCAGACGTACGCCAGCTCTGCACGTATCAACGATTTCTTCCCGAAAAGCGAAGCCTAGCAGTTTCTACGACTGCGAAGCAGACGACGAGGGTACAATGTCGACAGGTGAATTCCCACCAGCCTCGCGGCCACTCAGCGTCGCAATTCCTCACCAAGGCCCTTACTGTCCCCGCCGACCAACATTAGCGGAAGTACTTTCAAATACAGCCCCTCCACCATGGACACTTTCTGCATTCATGGCCTACCTCTCTCAAAATCACTGCCTAGAAACCCTAGAGTTTACAATGGACGCATCACGATACCGGAAATATTTCAATGAAGCGCTTGGCTCGTCCATTCCCCCAAATAGTGAAGCCTGTGACTACGTCAAAATGTTATGGCAGCGATTACTGGATGCGTATATCACGCCCAACGGCCCTCGAGAAGTTAATCTACCAAGCGACGTTCGAGATCGCCTATTATCTCTTCCAAACCAAAAAACTCCACCATCGCCAGATTCCTTAGAGCCAGCTGTCAAGATAATATATGAACTGATGGAAGAGTCTGTTCTTGTTCCATTTCTCAATAGTATGTCAGGGTACAGAGGCGCACAGTCGTGTATGTCGCCATGGAACTCTTCGGAGGAGAATATATTCATGCGGGGAAGTTTGGATGATCGATTGCTTTACAGTTCGCGTTCACGGAGAGAATCTTCTCCACCACCACCGGCGATGGACTTCACAATGCACGAGCAGCGATCGAGCCGGATATCAACCTCTTCACATCTAACCTCGGGACTGGCGCGTGGAAGCAGAACTTCTGCAAACATCGGCAACAACAGCTCTTACCCAGCTCTCGACCCAGTGTTGACGGACGACTCCGGCAGCGCGTCTAGTGTCTCTCGAGAACCAATGACACCTCCCACGACACCTCCAACAAGTGATGCTGGTGGTTCTAGTCCGAAGTCGAGATCTGATAACACTTGGAAGAAGATGACCGGTAGGCTGGGGTGGAAGAAGAAGTCCGGCGGCGGTTTGAGGGACCAACGTTGCCCAGAGCTTGAAGATGAAGGTGGTCTCTTATGATGCCAGGCAGCGGCGGCTTCTGCGGTGGCGGTGGGAAAGCCGCCGCACAATATCACTTGTACTACGAAAGACAGAGAAGCAAGGAAAACGAAACATGGACTTCTCCGATTATCTCTGTCAGGCAGTTCCATCTACAGCTATTTCAGCCATCACGAATAGACCGAATCAAACAATCTCGAACTAGGATGAAGCATCCTATTTTGCGATTTGCTAGAGGATGGAGAAATTGAAAAGAGTTTGCCGGATGGACCGGAATCGCAGGGAATACATCTCCCTCTCAATGTCCACTTCGTTAAATCTCGAATTGTACACTTGCAAGTCGTTTATCATCTTGGGACCGCAACTACATTATATTTATACACATGCGCTCTCCTGCTTAGAAACCCGACCCCGCGATTACTAAACTATACGTCCTGCTATCTCCCAGCATCCTGGGGTCACAAAAGGTAGTACCAGTTCTCACCTACATACGATCTTCGACTCCTTGTGGCCATTCTCTCTTCCATCCCCCAAGGAGTAAAATTGGAACGATGCCCGCCGAGCGTCCGCCGGCCAGGCTATATTCGGGGTAAAATGCCCTGTCTTTTGCGTTTGAACCAAAAATGGGGGTTTTCAGTTCGTTTTCTACAGTCATGGGAATAAAGATTGGCTCGGCCTCCGGAGTTCCTGCGACTTACTCTTTTTCAGCATGTCTAGTTCGTGTAACTTGTTGTTTCGCGTGCTCTGCCATCTGCGTGCATTTGAACGGCTCTACTTCTTCGTGATCGTCTCTGCCTGCTTAGCTTTTGTCTAAATTTTGAGGGTTTAATGGGAAAAAAAGACTCTCTTCCTAGCCTGTTTGCATTAATGGGATGATTGGTTTTGATTGCATGCATGAACTGGGGAAAATCGAACCTGGGACTTTTCTTCGATAGTCGAGCTTTGGCGGCAAGGGCATAGACTTTTTTAGCTGCCTTGCTGTCTGCCTCAGTTCCATTTTGTCGTGTGCGGTTTATCCTGTGGCCTTGTATATACACCTGATGGGCGGTGGGGTTTGAGGACCTCCTGAAAGAAAATGAAGACACGAATCATGGATCAAACACAAATGATCGTTCTAGAAGATCTGCTCGATGCGCCGTCTGCTTGTAGCACGGACGCGATCGGCGCTCAGGCGCAATTGCTTTTCAGGCGTGGTTTCCATCGGGATATCCATGTGCGTGGGTCAAAAGCAAAAACGGTGTCTCAGCATGGGAGTCTATTCCATACCTCGCGTCGTCTATGGCGTACCATATACCGTGAACAACTAAAGGGGGAGAGGCCGCAGAGCCTGATACTCCCTCCGACTGACAGAATACACACCGGTTCCTTTTCCTTTCTGCAGCTAACCCTGTGGGACATGCTTTTACTTTTTTTGGGAGACGAGAATCGTCAGATGGAGGGCATCAGACCCATCCGTTATTTTCTTTCCTCTCAATGCCAGACTCCAAGCATTGCGAGCCGAAAAACTTTTCAACCACCTACCTCGGCGCCCGCTATCTAGAAATAGCTTCACTACATTTCCACTGCCTTCTCCGCCATCCGCCTGACGCCCTCCCATGTCTTATTCCCGCCAATAAACCCACTTGCGTGCACAAAAACCCCTCCCTGTACTCCCGCTACCTCGTCCAGCTTTTCATCCCTGAACCCGCGCCACTCCTCTGGCAGTGCCTTCCGGGACACGAAAGAATCCGGCGACTCGGGTACGGCTTGGATGCGCCATTTCGGGCTGGGATTCTTCTCCGACGGCGCCTGCTCCGGATAGAGGACGTACAAGACGAGGTTGTTCTCCAGGTCTGGGAGTGGCAGGGACTCCTCGAGGGCGTAGAGGTGGTCTTTCCAGGTAAGGGGCCGTTCGAACACGAGGATGCGTCCACGAGAGTCGTAGGTTTTGCGTTTAGCGTGAGCGGCATGGACAAGGTTGCGGGCTGGGAGCCAGGCGTGTGCGTAGTAATCCAGTTTGCGGGTAAATGCAGTGCCAATGAGGGCGCTGGCCTCGTTGAAGCGGGCGTCCTCCGCCGCTTGGGGCGGTTCGTCGGCTGCTGTGGGAGGGTCGTTCCAGTTGGGGTTGAGGTCGCCGACGAGGGAGGTGATTGAGAGGCCGGAATCGTGGAAGCGCTTTTGGATATTGGCAGTTGTCAGAGCGGTAGTGTCGTAGGCAGAGATGCCATTGTCGTTTGCGTCAAGGGCTTCGATGAAGTCGCGATAGAGCTTGTCCCAGACGATGCCCACTCGTTCGTCGGCTTCAGAGACTTGTAGGCGTCGGGCCAGAAGCTCCTTGCCGAAATGGAGATATATAAGCCCAGCGGATGAGAGTTTGGTATTGTAGCCAGGGAATGTTTCATTGAAAGTACGTTGGTGATGGTCATAGCGATGGTTATTGGGGTTGTACTCGCCGCCAACGTCCACGACGATGGTACATGTTTCGAGGACTACCGGATCGCGAGTGCGAACGAGGGTACTCAGCGCGAAGGCAGGGAGCTGGCGCAAGAGGTAGACGGCGAGGGCTTCGTCGGCGTGAAAGTGACCACTGCAATCGCCGTTAGCTCTCCACGCCGCTGCACGGCACCCGAGGAAACTAGGGTGTATCAAGTGGAGGCCTTACTTGTGCGTGCCAATGACTAGTGGAGACGTCTTCAAACGCTTCGCAGCGGATCCTTCTAATGCCATTCCCGCAAGGCTTCGCACGAGCATGCAGCAGCTTTTTCAGCCTGCACGACAGAACTGCAAGTGAGAGAGGGCTGTAAGAGCTGCAAGAGTCGTCCGACAAAGTGGTCTGATGGAAGAACGAAAAGAGTGAAATGCGATAGCAATGCTTGCTTGCACGGCGAGTGAGCGACTTGCCAAATTTATTTGATGGATGTTTGGTGGAAGAAAGTCGAATTTAATATTATTAATTTTATATTGTTAATAGTGTGCGGCATATGGAGAACCCGTGCGTAGTACTCTGTACCGTCGCTCCAGTGTCGTTTCGCCTGCCTGAGCCATTCCTATGGCGTGCTGTTGGCACTGCGTCGTTGCTGCGTCGGCCGAGAAGGGGTTAGTCTCAGATCCAACCGTTGGCGGCTCCACTGGAAATTAGAAAAGATCAAGCTGGCAACAAGTCACTCTGCGGTCGACGCGAACTCCATCCTTTCTCCCGCTCCAGCACGCGCAAAGTCCCGGCTCTCGTCTCTAGATACCCTGCATTTTGCCCTGCAGCTTCAGGACTACTGCGCTCGCCCTGTTTATTCCAGCATCGCGTGTCCGAGGAGACTTCAATGCTCGCGAGATCGCATGGGCAGGCACTAGCGGCATAATTTTGCATGGGCGATCAGTCTCGATTCGACAAGCCGCATACGCAGAGCTGCTAGGCACCGTCACCAAACCACGACCTGAACCCTGTGAGGTGAGTACAACGACCAGCGGTACTCTACACGGCTTCAGACGCAGCCAGCGGCGGCTCACCAGTGCCTCCATCGCCGAGACACGCATCAGGCGTCCTCCTGCCGATAGAGAGCTTCACTGGACAAGCTCGTTTGACTCATCAGCCGCCATCCTACGCCTTGCACGTGAAGATAAAATCCATCGCCAGAGCCAGATAAGCCTACGAGGTACGGGCCGTTACACGACTTCCATATCCTCCGCATCCAAAAACTAGAGCGCCAAACATCGCCAGTAGATCGTCGAGTCTACTGCTCTAGGACGTGCAGTTCGAGGACGCCAGTGTTCTTTGGATTTTATGCAGGTTCTCTCTGCAGAAAATCCGAATAACACTTGCGTCCCCTAATTGTACTCCAGCGGGCTTCCGTCGCACGGACAGCGCGCCAACGGTGCGCTCTACCACCCGTTTCGCCCATTCTCAAGCTTCAGTTGGGCGTGCCTTACCGGTCGCCCAGCGCCGGCAGCGCTCATGCTGCTTCGTATCCTCTCTGCTCTCGCCTTCCTCACCTCCATCATCTTCTCCATCCCCCTCGCCTTTGATGTTGGTGGCCGCACTTGTGGACTGGCATACTCCTTGTCATTGGCCGCATTTTACTTCATATACTCGATACTTGGAATAATAACACCAACAGATCGCTCGCGTTTCCGATGGGTGCTAGTCAGGATTGTTGGGTGGACGCAATGGATCTTGCTGCCAACACTACTGATCTGGTGTCTGAACCGCTTTTCAGTCGACGCGGATAATAGCAGCGGGTGGGTGGAGAGAAGTTTCGGTGGTCGCCCTGCACGCCATGCGGGTTTTAGGGACTGGATATTCGGTCGGGAGGGTCTGCTGGAGAAAACTGCAGTTGGAGGCTGGGATAAATTGCTGAGGTGGTCGACACCAGTCTTTCAACTTTGTGAGGGTTTCTGCAGCTTGCTTGTGATTCAGGCTGCCGGCCGGATCAGCCGATGGCTGGTTAATAGGGGCAGGAGCGACACCTGGATGGTAAGAGTTATCAAACATGATCCGGCCTGGGTACGCGAGAATGCTAACTTTGCTATATACTCCGATAGATCAGTTTACTCGTCATGTCTGCCTCTATAATATCCAGTTCGGTCTACTTCCTATGGAGAATCACCAAATTCCCAGAGATAGGAAATGTCGACGCTGCCTTGATTGGCGTCACCATAACCTGTGCTGTTTTCTTATGTGCATGGGGCATTGGCAGTGGCAGAGGGAACCCTGTAGAAAGCTCTCTTCTTGTATGGCCTCTTGTAAATCTTGTCGCGTCACAAAGGCCGATGCTGACTCGTTAGTTCAGTTTGCATACATCGTTCTCTGCATGTATCAAATCTTTACTGATTACATGCCCTCTAACGCTACTTTTTTGGTTGCTCCGGCATCGTCAGCGGCGGAATTTCCACCATTTCCGCCGATTGTCATGGCCTCTTATACGACGCTCGTTCAGATACTATCATCTCTACCTTCAACAATCCATTCAGCATTCAACTTTGCGGCCGCCGCACTTGCAACAATAACTCCTTCGGTCATCATTTCTCTTGCATATCGCCTCTTTGTCCTTTACGCATCAACCCGTATCATACCGGCCATACGTGAATCTGGCGCACGGGGCCTGTCACAGGAGCCCTCACTTGAGGACACCGATAACGCGGGCCGGCTTTTGGGTCTTCTACTGAGCTGGTTCAGCCCAAGTATTCTCATAGCGGTATATACAAGCCTCCTGATGCAGCATTTTGCATCGTCCTCGGCAAACGGCAGAGGAGAACCTGGAGAATGGTGGAAGAGCCAAGGAGGGGATGTCGGAAGAGGAGTTTGGGGATGGGTAAATGCCGGGGCAACTATGGCACTATACGCTCTTGAGCTGTACTTGGGTAATGAAGATATAGATGGGGACTTAACAGGGCACTGGAAGTCGGACTGACCGGCCTTTCTCTGGGCACCGCTCCCTAAGGATTAGACAGCCAATCCCAGTAATCGGCGGGGCTTTGGCAGATAAAGACTGGACCTCCGTCCGTTCAGAGAGACATGGCAGTATCTGGCGCAATAGCGCGGACTTACCCCTTCTAGCTGCCGATATCTCTCCGATATATCTTTCAGCACCGGGCCGCAATCCTCCATGGTCCTATAGAGACTCCTTGGAGTATCTAGATGGCCAGTTGCTGGTGCAACGCTTTGGAAGCACCTTGCTCACCTGCACGATTAAGACGTCCTTCACAATTTCCTACATCGCTCAAATCGACTACTCCATCGCTCACGACTCCAGCACATCCTCCCCTTTAGCAGCACTGCACCCACCCCTTCATAGTCGTCTTGTCGATAAAACGCGGCCGATAGATAAGGCAGTGAAAAGATTCTCCAGATCCATAGACCATCGCGTCATCTTAGTGGGTCTTGAAGGTCAGAGGCGGCTTTTCTATAGTTTCCCCATTCCCCCAAACCTGCCACCTATCTCTTCGTCTGGGTAACTGCGACAGTGGTTTCATTACCCATGTCCACGATACCATCAAACTTGCGCGTTTAAATTGGAACAGTGGCGGGAATCTGCCCCGTAGTTCTTAAATAAATAAATAGTGTAGCGAAAACGAACAAATTGTAATGCCCAAAAAAACAAAACAAAAAGAAAAAAGTTATAATCAGTATATATCGCATTGAAGTCACAATTCCGATCCCCGAGTGGTGCGCACTCCGACACACAGTCACATATATAGTATGCGGGCGGTTTCGGATTAGACGTGCGAAGATCAAGGGGCAGGGCTGAAGCGCCACGCAGCCTCGGGGACAAAAGTCCCAAACGACATAAGCGAAACATTCTCGCCTCTCAGCTTACAACTCTCATTCAATTAACAATACGTACCGAAGCCATCGCGCCAACACCACACTCTCTGTAGGTATTGCAGTGGCAAGGGGGCTGTCAAGTCATAGCATCTCCCGAGACTCCTGTTTCGTGGTGCGGATTGCTGTAGATACTCCGTTCCGATGAAGACGTGCGACAACACCAACATCCAACAGCCGTCCTTGTGAGTGAACGAACTTCGCTGCTTACCTCTCGCACAGCCCGCGACATCTGTCGTCTGCATTCACTCCTCCTCACTGTCTCTTCTTAACAACCGGTGGAGCGAGATGCGTTGGTCAACATCTTCGCCCTTGAGGCGAAGGCTAGAGATTGACGTCTCTGGCGTTCTGACTTGCACTCTCCTGTCTGCGCTCTTACTGCCCTTGGGTGCTATGGCAGCTAGCAAGACGGCCGCCGATTATTTCGTCCATTCGCTACCCGGGCAGCCCGACGGGCCTCTTTTGAAGATGCACGCAGGGTAAGATGACCCCCTTCCTCACTCCTTCCTCACTCCCCTTCAAGTCCTCCCTAGCTAATATCGCTCCTGTCACTAGACATATCGAAGTAAACGCCAGCACCAATGCGAATTTGTTCTTTTGGCATTACCAGAACAGGCATATCGCCAATCGACAACGGACTGTCATCTGGCTTAACGGTGGCCCTGGCTGTAGTTCGATGGATGGAGCTTTGATGGAGGTCGGACCGTATCGGTTGAAGGATCAAGACCATCTACAATACAATCCAGGCTCGTGGGACGAATTTGCAAATCTACTATTTGTCGATCAACCGGTGGGCACTGGGTTTAGCTATGTGGATACAAATAGCTATTTGCACGAACTAGACGAGATGGCTGATCATTTCATCATCTTCCTTGATAAGTTCTTTGCTTTATTTCCGGAGTATGAGCATGATGATGTGAGTTTTTAACTGTAATAGTGAAGGGTTAGCTTCAAAGGCTAACATTTCGCAGATATACATCTCTGGGGAATCATATGCAGGTCAGCATATACCATATATTGCGCAAGCAATTCTCGACCGCAACAGCCATAGTCCAAAACATATCTGGAACGTTAAGGGTTTACTCATCGGGAACGGTTGGATCGCACCAACGGAGCAATACCTTTCTTATCTTCCTTTCAGTTACAAACATGGACTTGTCCAGGGGGGCACAGACGTCGCAAAGAGACTGGAGTCGCAGCAGGCCCTCTGTACAAAAATTTTGAGCCAGAGCAAGACGGAACACGTGGATGAGCCAGAGTGCGAGAAAGTTCTGCAGGATATTCTGAGGGAGACCCGAAAAACCAACGATCCCGCTCACGAATGTATCAACATGTACGATGTGCGTCTAACAGATACATATCCTAGTTGCGGCATGAATTGGCCTCCGGACCTGAAAGATGTTACGCCATATCTCCGGAAACCGACCGTTCTCGAAGCTCTACATATTGAAAAAAGCACGGGGTGGCAAGAGTGCTCTGGCACGGTTGGCAGTGCTTTCCAAGCCCGCAACTCGAAGCCCTCTATCAAGCTCCTTCCAGGCCTCCTGGAGAAGATGCCGATAGTTTTGTTCTCCGGCGATCAAGACCTAATCTGTAACCACGTCGGAACAGAAGAGCTCATCCACAACATGGAATGGAACGGAGGCAAGGGTTTTGAGACTACGCCTGGAAACTGGGCCCCGCGGCGTGACTGGACGTTTGAAGGCGAGCCGGCTGGAATCTATCAGGAAGCCCGCAATCTGACCTATATTATGTTTTACAATTCGAGCCACATGGTGCCTTTCGATTATCCGCGCCGCACCCGCGATATGCTAGACCGATTTATCGGAGTTGATATTGCAAGCATTGGTGGAAAGCCCGCTGACAGTCGCATTGATGGTGAAAAAGGTCTTGAGACAAGCGTGGGAGGGCATCCCAACAGCACAGTCGCGGAGGAGGCAGAACGCCAGCGTCTACAGAAGGCGACTTGGGATGCTTACTACAAATCTGGCGAGATTGCGCTGGTGGTAGTCGTATTGCTTGCCGGAGCCTGGGGCTGGTATGTGTGGCGCGACCGTAGGCGGCGTGCTGGTTATGTAGGAGTCGTGGGTGGGAATGGGCATTTGGGTCGTGGAGCAGTTGCTCCACTTGTTGCGGCCAATGGAAGAGGAATGGGACTCGAGCGCTTTAGAAGTAAGAGAGTGGGAAGAGATGTAGAGACTGGCGACTTTGACGAGAGTGAGTTGGATGATCTACACGTGGAGTCGCCTGGGTATGATGATGAAATGGAGAGGGAGAGGTACAGCGTTGGGGGAGCAAGCAGTGACGAAGATGATTCGGGTAAAGGCAAAACAAAAGAAAAGAAAACGAATGCATAAGGGTATAGACAATGGCGATTGGAATATGACCAAATGGCGAGATTTCCGGTCCTCTTAGATCATTGGCTCTGAATCGAATCGGCGACTCACGATAAAGACCGTTTCGAATTATGGTCAGCGGGTCAGGCGTTTGTAGTTCATCAGCCCTAAAATGTATTTGGGATGTTACAATCACCTTTGCTATTTAAAACAACGGGCCAATCAACGGACTTGTGAATATTCGGATGACGTGAATTTATATGGTTGCTAAAGATAATAGAAAGAAGCCCAGATAAAAGCAGTACCCGATCTTGAAACAACTGTGCAAAGGGGACGTCCATCAGAAATTAAAACAAATTGGGTCATCAACAGCCGACACCATTAGAGGGCGTGGCATCAGTGCTTGACTCTATAAGTTATCATCACTTGAACGGGTTGTATATGTGTAATAGAGTCTGACCCATTCGACCTAGTATCTCCAAAAGACCAGCATATCAACAGAAGAGATGCGACGATCTTCCAGCGCTTTCCATAAGCTACAGACTCCGTAAAGGTGGTGGACTCCTCGCAACAAGAATAAGCCCCATCGAGTTACCAACCCCGATTCCCTTCCTCCAACTGCCCGTCGAAGCGAAACAGAAGGGTGAAGCCGAAACCAGGGAATGGCAATCGCATAACTATCAATTCTCGACGAACATGATTTCTCGGCCTCCCATGGATCCACAACCAACCGAAGAAACGCCCACAGAGTAGCACCCAAAGCGGAGAGAAACAAGACCTGCTACCACCCGTCCCCTCAAGCCACATCACCCTGTGATCAAGATCCGCGAGCGAGCAGCACGTAAGCAAATGTAGAGAGAGACCGGGGACTCATATCTTCATCCTAGTGGCCCCTCCCACATCAACCATAGAGAAACCCATCGCTTCACTCAGACCAACGAAGCTTATTGCGAGAGAAGAAAGATTCGGGGACGTAGTACAGACGGCCGTCGCTTCTCTACCACTCTAGGAGGACTCGCGAGAAAACCACCGTTTCAAAGGTAAGGAAGAGGGAGAAGCGGAGAGGTAAGCCGCGTAGGCTGCTTCTATGGCGGCGCGTTTCCGCTAGCCTGCTTGCATCCGAAGAGAGAGGCAGGGTGTCCGGGGACTTTCTCCCAAAGCTGGTATGCAAGAGCGTAATGAGAGAAGCAAAGCTTGAGGCGTTGCGTTCTCTCTGTTTGTATGCTTCGATTGCGATTCTTTGTGCGAGGAGTGAGGATAGAAGAAGCGGAAGGACGAGACGAGGAACTTTTCTTTTAAACGAGCGTGTGACTGTGTGGCTAGTGGCTAGTGGCTAGTGACTTACGAGGCTACGGAATACGCAGCACACCATAGTGACAATACGCCTAGTCAGCATCAAGTCATTGCATCATGTGACTAATCAGGTGATATTGCTGCCTTGGCGCGTTTTTGCTGTGAGTCGAACCGCCGCGCTTTCAGCTGCCTGAAACGACGTGCGGCCAGCGTATAAGGGTACAGGGTGATGGACTTGAATGGTAAAATCTTCTGACAACTACAACTCTCTCCGATTCCAGTCCTTTCCGTAAGACTCTCCCAAAACGCAAGACCACAGACAGCTCTCTAACTTCACGATCGACGCACTTGAGATCACACAACATTCGGGATGTCAGGTCTATTTGGAACGGCGACATCGGGCGCTACCGCCGCAGCGAACAACACCCAAGGTGATATCAGCCATGATCTAGAGCTTACATCACCACCAGAGGACAGTGTCTCCGACATCTCCTTCTCGCCACAAGCAGATCATCTCGCCGTTGCATCTTGGGATAAGAAGGTGCGGATATATGAGATCAATAGCCAGGGTGCGAGCCAAGGGAAAGCATTATACGAGCATGAAGCTCCCGTGTTGAGTGTACACTGGTCAAAGGTGTGTTTTTAATGCAACGGTTGTTTGGCTGCCATTTCTTGAAAAGAGGTCTCGCCAATACCAATATTATGGATCTCTTGAACTAATTGAATCTTCAACAGGATGGCACAAAGGTAGTCAGTGGCGGTGCCGACAAAGTTGCCCGCCTAATGGACCTTCAGACCCTGCAATCTATGCCGATCGCCGGGCACGACCAACCAGTCCGCGTGGTGCGATTCTTCGAGGCTCCACAAACTGGTGCACAAATGCTCGTCACCGGCTCTTGGGACAAGACAGTCAAATACTGGGATTTACGGACACAGAATCCTGTTGCAACGCTTTCGTGCCAGGAACGGGTCTATGCTCTCGACGTGAAATCCACATTACTGGTGATAGGCACGGCGGATCGTTATATCAATGTCGTGAATCTCAATGAGCCAACAAAGTTCTATAAGACAGCCCAGAGTCCGTTGAAGTGGCAAACAAGAGTGCTTAGCTGCTTCAACGATTTCTCAGGTTATGCTGTTGGAAGTATTGAAGGCAGATGTGCTATAAACTATGTCGAAGACAAAGACCTCTCGTATGTCCCACCCCTTTATCCCCCAGACCCCTTTCACTTACACATAGGATTCCAAATAACTAACATGCGTTTCAATAATTTAGCTCCAACTTCTCTTTCAAATGCCACCGTGAGACGCCCCCTAACAACCGAGACATCTCCAACGTATACTCAGTAAACGCCATCTCCTTCCACCCAATTCACGGTACCTTCAGCACCGCCGGGTCCGATGGTACCTTTCACTTCTGGGACAAGGATGCCAAGCATCGCCTCAAGGGATATCCCAACGTCGGGGGCACTATCCCCGCCACCGCCTTCAACAAGACCGGCAACATTTTCGCGTACGCCATTAGCTACGATTGGAGCAAGGGGTTTTCAGCAAATACTCCACAGTATCCGACTAAAGTCATGTTACATCCCGTGCAGGCGGACGAGTGTAAACCTAGACCGACAACAAAAAAGAGATAGGCATATTTACGTATGAGCGAATGGCCCCAACGGGTTAGATTACGCAGGATCTGGTTTTTCATCGGACAAAAAAATTTCATGTTTGGAAAAGCGAATAGGAATGGGCGTTTTGCTTTCTGCGCGAATCATACCCATGCGGCACTAGATACCGGAATTGACAAATTGTGTCGGAAACACGCAGTAAGGTTCTGCAGCGGAAATGGTCAAGATTACGCAAGCTAGAGAGGCACTGGCAACTCAATCTGCTCATCCGAGCCAAAGGAAAGGCTGTTGCAAAACATCAGTGGTGTGCTATTACACACGCCAGGGACGACGCAGAGCAGACATTCATCGTTAGATTTGTACTAAATTGTTAAAGGACGATACAACACGCATGTAGCTTAGCAACGGTTGAAATAAATAATCCGAAGAAATCATTCATGTCCAATTTCACTATTGCGTGCAAGACTCCTGTGAGCATTGATCCGCTCAACAATGCCTTTCTTAGCCCAGCGTACAGTCCCGCCTCAATGCGCTAGGCGTAGGGTAAGAGGCAAGAGGCCACCGAAATGAGATAAGTTCGCATATAAAGTATTCCTTGAATGCAGAGTAATGTCACAACATCTGAGTATGTACATAGATTCCAGCACGACATGTGGATTTGATATGCTCCACGGCAGTTCACTAACTGACCGGAACCAAAGAAACCTGGTGTCATTGATGCGACATCCACCATTATCAACAAGAAAGGGTGGGAAAACCCGCAGAAATCCAGCAAAGCTCCCGAGGATGGTGGAAAGTTAGATGTAGAAATCCGGTCGAGAGAGAAGAAGGGGCAGAAACAAATGGCCGAAGGATCATCGCTCGTCACCACCTAATGTCTATTAATACCCAAGGGGAAGCCAAATGCTGAAAGCCTTGGCTAGCCAAAATAATTACGGCCGACAGCTCTCCTAGGTATGGGCAGTACTTGTGGGTAAAATGAATATGTAGGGTGCGTTTTACGGTCAAGATTTGTCACAACCCTAATCCACTTTGAAGTTGGAGGTGTAGCATCGCCCCATGCGCCAACCAGACAAGTAACCCGCGTCATCTATGGTCTATTGATTCTAAGTCTATGGACCCCACTCTAAGTTGTCGTACTTGGGAACACCTCATTTAAGCGTGACCAGCTCCTCCGCACTGGTCGGGTGAATAGCCACGCAATTATCAAAATCCGCCTTTGTCGCACCCATCTTGACAGCAACGCCGAACCCTTGTAGAATCTCACCGCTGCCCAAACCAAGAATATGTAGTCCGACGACTTTCTCATCTTTCCCTGCGCAGATTAACTTGTAACTCGTAGATCCTTTTTCATCAGGCTCCATCATAGCATAATACATGGCCGTAAAGCTTGTCTTATATACTTTAATGTTGGCATCACCATACTTTTCTCTCGCCTGCGGCTCAGTGAGGCCAATCGAGCCGACTTCTGGGTGCGCGAATACCACCGAGGGGATGTTGCTATAGTTAAGCTTGGCAGCCTTGAACTTCTCCGGGCCGAACAAACGGTCCGCGAGCTTACGTCCTGCGGCAATGGCAACTGTGGACAGAAGGAACAAGGGTTAGACTGTGTATTCTTTCTCTGAATGGAGAGGGCATACCTGGCGTCAACTCTACTCGTCCGGTCACGTCACCAAGGGCGTAGATGTTCTCGACATTAGTATTTTGGAAGTCGTCCACTGCGATATGACCTCTCTCTGTCGTGTTCACACCTGCGCGACCCAGGCCAAGGCCTTTAACCTGTGGGCTTCGGCCGATGGCCCAGAGAAGGGTATCCACGCCTTCCAAGATGCCGTCACCCTTCAAGTCCTTGTAATGCAGTCTTAGTTTACCCGTTGCTGCGTCCTGCTCAGCATTGCTCTGGTTCGAGTTCCTGTGGATAATAATCCCTTGCCGTTCATATTCTTTCATGATGGTATCTTGGATCATTGGATCAAATGTGCGCAAAAATTTGTCCTTACGTATGAAAAGGTGCGTTTCTGAGCCCAATGCATTAAGCATCCCGGCCATTTCGACAGCAATATACCCGGCTCCGACAACTGCAACCTTCCTAGGCTGCTTCTCCAGGTCAAAAAAGCCGTCACTATCAATGCCGTACTCCGCCCCAGGTACATCCTTTGGGATATTTGGGTGTCCCCCTGTCGCAATGAGAATCTTCTTGGCTCTCACCATCTCTTTCTTACCATCTTCCAGGACAATCTCCACCTCGTTTTGATTCAGCAGATGCGCCTTGCCGTGAAGGTACTCGACCTTATCGTTGCTGAGGTTCCTTTCGTAAATGCCGTTCAGGCGTCTCACGTAGGCATCCCGCTTGTGCTTGAACATTGTCCAGTCGAATGGGGCAGTCTGCTCAAGGGAAAAACCATAGGCCTTTGCATCATGGATGGCTTCGGCAATGGCAGCAGCATTCCAAGTTACCTTCTTCGGAACGCATCTAGTAAACAGCTTGAATGAGCGAGGTAGAGAAGACAGCATGCAATGACGCGGATAGGAAGCCAGTCCTTACCCCACATTGACGCAGGTTCCACCCAGACGTTTAGACTCAACAGCTATGGTCCTGGCCCCATACATTCCGCTCGCTCTCCGGGCAGAGGCAAGCCCGCCGCTACCCCCACCAATGACTAAAAGGTCGCATTCTTTAGTTATCGGTGCCATATTAGAAGCGGTGGAGGAGAATTGGCGTGAAAAGGCAGAAAGGCGAGAGGTAGCCGTGGTGAAAATAAGATTGTAGGAGGCTAGGGTAGGTTGTGCGGCGGTGGACCAAGAGGCAAAGAAGGAATGCTGAGGTGGGGAGTCGAGAAGATGATGATGCTGATGATGATGTTGTCGATGATGGCAGTGATTTACTTGGAAAAGAGGGTTAAATAAGGATCTGACACTGCGGCTGCGCAGACCGTGATAGAGATTTGAAGCGGCTGCGACGATGGGCAGTCCGGCCGAAGCGTAGAAGGAGCGGCCGTATCCAAGCCGCACAGTGAGGATTCCACCGCCTCTCATGAGCTAGATTCTATTTACACGCCCCACGACGTCAGGGACATGCACAAGCAGCCGATGCAGACTACGCAGACGACGCGAGTGGATATGTAAGCCAATTTCTCCGTCGCTAGTAGTACTGTCACGTATGTGCGACTAGATTTAGTAATTCGATCGCTCTAGACGTCAGTTGGCGGGGGGTCACGGCTTAGCCTGATGCCTCGGCCGAGAGAGTGTTGTGGAAAGCCGAAAGTTATTTGGAAAGCACCAACAAAGACGAATCGGTGGTTTCCAGCATTTCAAATTCAAAATAATTTATTAAGAGTGAGAGAAATTCTATGGAAAATTACACTGCATGCGGGCATGCAACGTTCCCGCCCACGTTTCTTGGATGGTGGTGCGGAAAAGGCCAGCGAATAATGGCGCAATGCAGCCCTACGAGAGCAGGGTTAGGGTTACTGGTACCTTGCAGCAAGGCGACAACTTTCTCACTCTCACACAACGTCAGCAAACCACCAACGGCAACGAAAACACGCAAATACCCCATAGATACGTAGCAACAAACGCCATGCATGGCAACCGCGCTCTCCTCACTCCAAACCCTGAAGCTCTCCCAGTTGAAGAATATCGCTACCAAATGCGGAATTAGCTCGAGCGGCACAAAATCGATTCTGGGTGCAAGGCTGCTTGCGGAGCTCTCCGTTTGCAGGTTCCCCTCCCATGGCAAGTCCAGCGCGACCAGCCTCTCCGGCACGACCGCAACTGCTGTTAGTAACTGTGCGGAGCGGCGGAACGAAGCCAAAAAGGAAAATACTGCTAGACTTCTGAGTATCGACATGGGCATTCGCAATTTAGCCTATAGTGTCTTGGATATTGCACTGCCAGGCACATCATCATCGCCAACCGCCGCCCCGATTGTTCCATCGCTCATTGCATGGGAACGTATTGCAGTCAGCCCAAAGCTGCCGGAATCACCTGCCATTGCTACGAAGGAGAATTTCGAACCTGACCTCTTCGCAACACTCGCCTATAATCTCGTCACACAGAGGCTCCTCATCCACGATCCAACTCTCGTCCTAATCGAACGGCAACGATATCGCTCCACAGGTTCATCAGCCATACAAGAGTGGACCGTGCGGGTCAACATGCTGGAAGGAATGCTGTACGCAGTACTAGAGACATTACAAGCGGACGGACGGTGGAAGGGATGCGTGAGAGCAGTGACTCCAAGGAAGGTCGGGGGCTTTTGGGTCGGAGGGGCGGCGCCGGGTACCGCAAAAACGGCGAAGTGGAGGAATAAGATGGCCAAGATTGACTTGGTCGGACAATGGCTAGAAAAACAAGATGGAGGCGTAGTGGATGTGACGACAGACGGTGCTGGCCAAACAGTAGATGCCTTTCTTAAGAGATGGAGAGGGGAGGGGAAGAGAACTAAAGCTGTGGTCCAGCGTGTCAATCGCACTAAGACAAACGCAAATTTTGGAAAAGAGCCAAATGAGGGGTTAACTAAATTAGACGATCTGGCAGACTGCTTACTGCAAGGAGTTGCATGGATGAGGTGGGAAGAGAACCGATTGAAAATCATTACTGAGGGAGTTCATGCGTTGGAAGAAACCAGTTAATGACTCGTGTGCCGCAGCCCGGCATCACATTTATCACCCGCAATTAAAAATCTACACCGTTCGATAAAACCCTTATGGACAAGCTGGGGCAACTAGGAATAAATCCTCCTTGCATTAAGTCTAAAGGGTGTTATCTAATATAAACAATTTTTTTTTGGCACATGATGACCATCTACACCAGTTGCCTTAACTTCTCATCCGACTTCGCGCAGATCCCCCTCGGTTCAGGTTAGAAACCTTAACTGGTCATGACATTAACCGCTCCATATGAAGTCAAATATCTAGTGACGCTATCTAATGCGAAAAATTAAAAGGCCGCATAGCGAACTGCTGGGGAAAAATGCAACTCAAAAAGGTACTAGAGGAATCTAAAGTACTCCTAATACCTGAACTCCAACGAGAAGTGCATCTCCGTTTTGTAGAAAATGGAGCACAGAGCAAAATAACTCCGTAAAATTCCAAACATTTTCGCTCAAAAATTCCTCCTCGAAAACAATCCGTCAGATTGCGCCTCGGAAGAAGAGCAGAAAAGGAAAAAGGGTCGTCTTACGAAGTCTGTGAATAGACCAAGGGACCCCATACCTGCCAATGCAGATGCCCTATCCGCGCCACACGCTGCGCGATGCCAGGAATGACATCTCTCCAGTGTATTTGCGCTCTATCATTCCTTCCGGGGTACACCCAGCGCTCAACAACCATCAATGGAGAGCACTTTGAAAACATTTCCACATTCTCTGTTGCAAGTTTCCAGACCGTGTCTTCGACATCTTGTTTTAACTCCCGGAAGACGGGCGAGTCCTCATAGACATGTTGGTGCAAAAATCGACGCGACTCTTCAAGCACACCTTTGTTTAGTTGCCTCTGATCGTTCCCAGTGAACTCCTGTGCAAACCTGACAATCTCCAGCGCCACTCTCTCGCGGTGTTCTTCCCACCGTTTCTCGAAGCCGCCGCTGCCCAGTATCATAAGAATCTTGCTTCTCAATGCCTGCACAACAGAGATATCGGCATCTCGTCGGCATTTTAGCATCAATAGCACCTTTAGAAATAGTGTATAACACACTTTGAAGCATGTGGCTTCCCGCAAGTCCGTTTTGAGATGCTCTAGTCGCTCGGTGTCGAAGAAGAATGAAGCTGGAAGCTTCTCAACAACATTCGAGTTAGGCATGAGCATATGGACGAGTGCTTTCAGGAACACAGCCACAGGAGAGCTTGTGTAAAGTCCCACATATGGAGCAATAGATTGCAGGTACCACAGACGCACGGAACGAGCATCTGTACGACCATCCATTATCCTTTTCTTAATGTAATTCTGCTCAAAGTCAACCGTGTCTGCAATGAGCATCACTCGCAAATTGCGGATCTGGTGATTTGCGACATCCTGAGCAGATATCAGTTAGTTACGAGTCAAAGGCATTGTTGGAGAGCGTGACAAACCAGTTTCATGGTCTCCAATATCCCAAACAGGCTCTTTAGCCCACCAACCAACGACTTAATGGAGCCATTCTCCATCCCATACTCAATCTGCGCTACCATATCGTCCACCCATCCATCTCGCATCGGAGCGCAATGAGCTTTCAGCAGCTGTCCTAGCCACACTGACAGTTTGTACACATCCAGAACTTGTCTCTCCAATTGCTGCATCAGGAGATCCACGTCGATATTCTGGTCGACCGCCGGATGGTCCCGCTCAGGGACCAACGTCTTCAGTATATCACGAACGGCCTCAAAAACAGCCGGAATTTTCCTGGGTACGCAGTCCTCCGCACAGGCACAGTGATCGCGCCTATCAAGCGCTAGGAAATGCTGCAATTCCTCCTGAAGAGCAGTCCAATAATCCTCGTTTTGCTTCCGTTTCCGTCGGCCTTTCTCGCCATCTAAGTTTGGGCGAAAGTGTAAGTTCGGATCGAAGCCAACATCATGCCGAAGTCTTGGATTATTGACTATCTGCGGAATATCGAGCTCACTGAGAGTCTTTGCAGTAACAGGCGGAGGCTCCAGTGTATTAACCGATTCTTCAGCGCTTGGACCATCGGTCTGTCGAGCTTCAGAAGTGTATAGGTGGGGCGTGGTGGCTGTGCGGTTGCGATCTAGCTCTGCTGAAGTCTGTGGCATACCCGGGTTTCCCGGAGAGGCATGGGAAGCTTCCTTCTCGGATGTTGTCTTTGAAGTGGATTGTGGATACATGGTAGTGGGCTCGTTGAAAGATTGCCCACCACTATCGTTCTCAGATTTCTGCATGTCGTACATTTCGTGTGATTCAGGACGCGGCCGTTTCGCAGGGTTTGAGCTTGTACCCTCCGAAGCACAGCTTCTACGCCTCTTCAACCCACGGCCAGCGCTCTCAGCCTTCACCTCTTTGTACAAGACCAAGTGTTTGTTGTTTGCGCGGGACGTGGAGGGTCGACTATCGGTCGTGCGGCCGTTCTCGCCTGAGTCTGTAACCATTTAGCCACTCGCGCACGCAGAAGTCGGTTTGGTAGTAGTGATATGGAAAAATAATCGGTTCGAGCCCGTGGAACAGAGCAATCTGATTGCGCACCCGTCGAGACGTGGCCAATTTCAACAGTGGGCACGTGAATTCTCAAAATGGTTCTAGAACAAGGCGGACCAGTACATCCGTCGGCTTGCCAGTGAATGGGTGGCGAAAAAAAGGCAAAGAAATAAATTGTGGATGAAAACATGCCCAACTGACGGAGAGTGAAAAAGAAAGAGAGCGGCGGATGGGGGCGGAACGCGTACCTTACGTTGTTGTCGTGGCTTAGGTGCTTGAATAATCATCTGACGGGATAAAGCTGCTCTATGCCGCTGCGGTAATTGCAGTGCTGTAGGAGGGACAGGAGTAAGGATGTCCGTTGAAAAGGGTTTGAAATGACGATGATAATAGGTGTGGTCGGAAAGGAGGTCTGTCTCTGCTTTAGGGATTCATGTGCTTAAGTATTATTGTTAAGCGGAAGGGACCAGGCCTGCAGGGCAGGCGTAGTTTGGTCAATTGGGGCCCGGGGGTTGTGCAGGCGCGTTGAAGAAATAAGTAATAGATCAAATCGACTAAAACTCACGGCGGACAGGGCACGCAATGCAGCACCTATTCGGCAGTCCATCCGCAGAGTGGAATGTTTTGGAGTAACTGTGCTTAGCGTGTTAATGAGACCACTAATAGTGAGTGCTAGTGTGAATGTTAATTAAAGAATGCCAGACAAAGACCGGGCTTTTGGCGGCCCTTGCCCTGGCTTTTTCGGCGACGCTCATCCATGCACAATGCCAACCCCTGACTGTGCCAAATTTTAGCACCTTCGCTTATCTTCCGTTGGGTGTTGGGTAATGCTGACTGCACACTCTCCGCTCATCAACCGCACTTCAGCTGCGGACGGCCTCATGCATGAGCCGGCGCTGCAGTAAGTGTATGTTATACGGAGTACGAGGTGCATGGAAGCCTACGCATAAAGCAGCGAGGGCAGCGCCGGTCGCGTTGGTAGCGCCAGTAGCGCAATTGATGCCCAAAAGAAGGCAACAAATTACAAGCGCCACCGCTGCTGCCTTGCAATTGTGGTTCGCAGGCAACAAAAACTAGATCCTGGAGGACCGTCAAGTGCTCCATGGCCAAAGTGCATAAGTACGTCGGACTCCCCCACCTGCGCTTGATGATCAGTCGGCGATCAGTGCAATGTCATAAGATTCTGTTACGATGGACGGAGGCCTGCCCTTTCCCCAGGCTGTCGCGGGGATTGTCGGCGTAGTTTCTGACTAAAACCGTCTCGCGCGCACCCCGACGGCAGTCCCATTCAGTGTACAGAATCCAAAGCGCGACAATGCATATGTTCGGGTTTGCCATGCGGGAAAGCAGACTATCGGCTGTCATGCGTGAATGCACGCCGCAAACATGCCCACAGCATTAAGGCCTCTTCCAGATGAAATTTTTTTTCCTTTGCACCGGACCACAGCAGTGATGGTGGGGTCATCGTCGACATTTTGGACGAATATTACGAGCCTGACTGACAGGGTCCGTCGATGGAACATCCCACAGCAGCTGGACGCTGGACAATCTGCCCCAATCCTTTGCCGTTTGCTCTCAAGACGACTATGGTGTTCTGCTGTCAAAAATGCAGCTATTCAAGTGGAGATGTTCGTTGCGTTAGCGTTGCTGTGTCGACGTATTTGGTCCTACATACCCAAAGCGTTGGTTGGGAATTCTATAGCCACTTTTGTGTGCGAGAAAAAGTGAGGCGAACAAGCAAGGCGAACGTGGCGCAAAAATATCCGGCTGGCGACTCCGTTCCTGATGCACGATCATTCCATTTTTCACGCTGCGTCTCAGCCGGCTCAACAAAAACTATTACGCCCAGAAGATGCGGTGACCGTAAGTGCACCAAAAATGTTTAACAGTCCCGATGCACAAGTAGGATGTACTGGCATCATCAACCTGGCACGGTGGGTGGCTTAAAGTGTCTGGACGTTTTTCGCCAGGTCTTCGCGCAGAATCGTCCAGGTACTTGATGCCAGGAGGTATATATGCATGCAAATGTAGTAACATATCCATCACAGTGTCGCTTATTGTCCTAGTCTCCATCGTAGTGTCATTTGGTATCCCACTGTCATAGTACTATCCACTTTTTAGAGGAGAAGCCGAATGTTTTTCTTTCGATTTTCATGCTTTCTCGCGACCACGTCTCATTCAGCGCTTGTGGAACTTACCAAACAGAGGATACTGTTGATATCTCATTTAGACTATTTACTAGTATACACAGCTGCAAGGAGGAAAGGAGTTCGGGTTTTCTCAAGAATCAGCGAAGTTTCAATGCTATACGCTTTCGGTGTGCTTTATGGTGTGTTTAAATTGAGCAATGTCCTGGTCGAAAAGATAATCAGATCTCCGGCATCCCCTAGGCCTAGCTTGCAGAACTGTCTTTGGGCACAGTCTTCCGCAACGCGTTCACGGAACCCATTTACACCTCGCTTTCTTCTCGAAAAAGCCACCACCGACTCTCCAGAACTGAAACCGTCAAAGAGTCAATCCTCATCGTTCTTCCAAAATGATTTTCAAGTCTCTCTTTGTGGTGATATACTGCATGATATTTCGAGTCATTACAGTCGTTGTACCACCCGAATTTGGCCTCGATATCGAAAGTCTGCACATTACCCTCCACCCTACGTCAGTCGACATGTTGCTGATACCGCGCAACAGAGTATGAAGTCCATAGTCTTCCCGATGTGAATTTCCCTTTACCTCAGAGCTGGGCAGGCTATATTCCTCTCCCATCCAGGGGCGATGATAGCTTATTTTTCTGGCTATTCAAAGCCGAAACCAAATGTCACCGAAGTAATGACCTTATCAGTAAGGCGCCATGGTCACAAGCCATAAGTACCAAACTAACAATTGACATAGTCTGGTTGAATGGTGGTCCTGGCTGTTCTTCTCTTGGAGGTGCTACTCAAGAAAATGGCCCACTCAGCTTCCCAGGAAACACAACAACGCCAAAGCCCAACCCGTACTCCTGGACGAAGTTAGCCAATGTGTTATACAGTAAGTATAGGGTCCCTTTTTTGCACACACACAAAGGCGCCTATTAAACGATATAGTTGATCAACCCGTTGGAACGGGGTTTTCCTTCGGAAACAAGTCTGCTAGTAACAATGCTCAAGTCGTTGAAGATTTCTACAGTTATCTTGTTGAGTTTTTCAAGATTTTCTCAGGGCTCAAGACCATGGATATCTTCCTCATGGGAGAGAGCTACGCTGGTGTATATGTGAGCGACATCCTTCCCTATATTTAAGTAGGCTAATCCTATCACGGATCCCATACTTTGCAGACAAAATTCTAAGGAACAAGGCAACCTTACCTATCAAGCTTAAATCCATATCCATCGGCGATCCCACAGTGGGCAACTATGCTGCAATGTCAGATGTTACTGCAACGCAGTACATTCGCAGCACAGACCAGTGGCAAAACATGTACCGCACCTCTACCACATTTGTTAGGAACCTTTCGTCACTGACCTGCGCAGACCGAGAAACATCCAAGATGTCTTTCAAGAGGCTGACAAGCGTTGTGGTTTTGATCAAGTCATGGCTCAATTGCAGTATCCGCCGCGGGGCAAGATCCAAATTCCTGGTAATCCTGAAGGTGAAAATTTTAAGCACAAGCGGCAGAATACCTGTCCCGAGCCGCCTCCTCCCACCACAGCAAAGCTTGCACAGCAATCCATTGATAACTACACGTGCTGGTGGGGGGGGGATTGCGCAACGTACAGCACCTGGAATAGTTATTTCACTGCAACGAAGCCTTGGTATGGTTTGTCCACACATGGGCCATGTATACAAGCTAACCCTTTCTCCTAGCTATACCATCTATAACCTAGCATGGGATTGCAACACAATCCCAAATCAGGTCAATTTTGGAGCATGGCTAAACAAACCCGATGTAAAGACTGCCCTACACGCCCGTGTACCCTTTATTTTCTGCAACAGCAATATCCTACAAGTGCTCGCTAGTCAACCTGTTACACCTGTTGCATATAGCCTATTGCCAAGCGTCCTTAGACAGATTCCGGCCCACATCTATTCCGGAGTAAACGTACGTTGTTCTGTCAGGACCGTTCGTGTAGTTCTCCACTGACAAGGGCTCTCACTAACGACCAGGATCTCATTCTGAATCACATCGGAACAGAACTTGTTATACAGAATATGACTTGGAACGGGCAGCAGGGTTTTCACCAGAAGCCTAACAAGCCGTTCATAGTGAATGGGAAACAGGTTGGGACTTGGGGGGGCGAGGTAGGAAAGGCCATTGCCCCAAGGTTTCAGGCTAGAAGGCTAATAGTGGGTGGGATTCTAGCGTGGTTTGACATACCATCTTTTCCAATCTGCTGGGCATACCGTTCCTCATGATGTTCCTCAAGCAGCATTTGCCTTTGTACGTGATTTTGTGCTTAGCACCGCATATTAGGATTTTGCATGGATAGATTTCAGCGTATTCTGGAGCGGAAAGACATAAGGAGTTTGGAAGGACTCGCTCGTCTCAGTAGTTCCGTCAGGGACTAGAAAAGTCGATAGCTATTTCGCTCTTGTGCCTAAATTGCAACCTCCCTGCATATATTTTCATATGCTTTCCAAGAGGCCGAATATGACATTCTTGACCTGCCGTATACAATTCCAGGTTCCAAATAGCAGCTCATTAGTGTCCATTCAGTCTAGTCCTATGTTGTATGGCGTAGTGGTGGTCCTATATCTTGCCCCATATTTGAACTACAAACTTAGTCATCCGACGAAAGGGAAGCACGCCAAGATGAAGTCGAGATGTTTCGAATACTAAATGCTTTGGAAGTAGCACTAGCCTTAATTGTAATGCAACAATTTATGACAGTAGTGCCAGGTGATGACGACCTTTAGAAGCGGAAGAAAGAGGGAGAAGTCTGACGACAAAGCAGAGAAATGCACCCTAGTCGAACAGTCCGAAGCCCATATCCTCGTCTGACTCTTCCTTCTCTGCATAAGTTCATTAGCACCAGAAGGTGGTACACTTGTCACTCTGGTGAGGTTGATAAAAGGCAAAACTCACCCTCTTCCTTTTTCTCCTCTTCCTTCTCTGCCTCAGCAGGTGCGGCTCCACCGGTGGCTCCGCCAGCAGCAGGTGCCTGGGCTGCACCACCGCCAGAGCCGACGTTCAGTAGCAAATCCTTGACGTCCTTGCCTTCTAGAGCCTGTGCATCTCAGTGTAAGCTCATCGATTGTCATTCTGAAAGATCCAATGCCTTTCCATACCTTGGCGAAAAGTGTTGTCCATATTGGCTCAACGTCGTCAATTTTCGCAGCTTTAATGAGTGTTTGCAGCTTGTCGGCCTGGTTTGGACACATCAGATCCCCTGTAAGAATCTTGTGCGGCCTACAGTCGGATAGAAACATACAGTGATATCGATGCCATCATCAGCGAGGATCAGAGCGGCATAGGACACAGCGAGTTCGGCGGTTGACATTATGACAATTCTAGTAAGAGACCTGAGTATGGGTGCGAGTATCTTGGAGCTGACACGGAAAGTTAACATACCTGTCGGGGGTGTTGGAGTGTTGGATACGTTCAAGTTATTGCGTTGTCGGTGCCCTTAGAAGTCTGTGGTAGACACAATTCGAAGTTCGGCTAGTGTTGGAGCCGCAGGGCTGACGTATCCGCCGTGCCCTAAAAGCAGTCAAATATTCGTTGTGCGCGAATGGGGGCTTCCGTGATCGATCGCTAAGTCACCCAATGGAAAAGGAATTAACCCCTTCAACACAAACTCGAGAGGCTTACTCAGCCGCCCGGATGTTTATCTCTGTGCCAAGCGCAGAGCCATGAGGCAAAATGTGCCCCACTATGCATGACAGTAAACCCCGCCTTACGCGAGAAACTTGGACAAACGATTTCCGACTTACATTTTGCGCTGTCTGGTCACCTTGCATAAAGAGAGGGCTTACTCTTGCCGAACACTCCTACACGCTACATATACAAGATCGACAGAGGAATAATCAATTCTTCCTCCTATAAAGGTTTTCTTTTCATCAGTTAATTATAGCAACCACAACACGAACAATTGGAGAAGGGAGGTAGCCATGACCGATTCCCCAGCCATTCAAGCTCCGCTAGATCTCCGAGAGCTGCCTATCCTTGACCGTTTACTGGCCATCAGAGACAGCTTGTCGGTGTTGAAACAGGACAAATCAACATATATCAAATCGCACGATGTGGTGTCTTTACATGATCAGGTCATTGAGCAAGTCACCAAACTGAATGAAATCCGGAACGAGAAACGTCATGAACAGAATCGAGGTGCGTCGTTTTTCCCATTCATGCACCTTACTTGGGCGGAGTTTCTTCTATCCTGCTACCGGCCGAACTGCTATTCATTAAAGGCCATTGATTTTTACCCCGGCTTTGTCCTTCACGAAACGCATGGAAAGCAAATCAATTGTTGGTTATCAGCGATTGCTTTGGATGTTTTTTTCGAAATGAAGTGAAAGTACTAAAGCGTGCTCAAACAGTGGACAAAGTTCTGGACGATTGCTTCCAGCTTATCTCGCTCTTCTTCCTAACCATTGGGAGAAATAATGAAGCACCTGCTGTGTACGTGGATTTCCCGTCTACGAAGATTAAGTAGTTGAAACAGCTACCAATATATTGTCCCCAGTTATGCTACAACGTCGACGACCAAGGTATTGTCTTCTCTGTGACAAAACTTCGATCAACGACTCACCGTCCTTTAGCGTCTGTTGGACCACCTCGCCGAGGCTGCCCCATTGTATTGTGAAAAGGACCTCGATTCAGTCAGCCACACAATCGAACACATGCATCACATTATAGAGCAAGGAAAGGATAACTACTCTCAACATCTCTTAACATTGCTGGACGCGAGGCTAGAGGCTTGCCGGGCGCAGCTGGCTCATTTGCAAGAATACCTCTCGAATCTCTCCCCAGACCTTGCTCCGATACATGAAAAGTTGATCTCTATTCTACGGTCAATCTCAGCTGCAAACACAAGACAAAAGGTACAGCTTCATCTCTTGAAAAGTCGCTCTTTCGGCTGGTCATATGCACCGAGCTAGCTGGCCCTAGAGCACAGGCGTTTGGAAATTTGTTCTCCACTTCTAACCGCTTGAATGTTGGTCACAGTTTCCGGCTGCAGAAGTCGAAGCATTTCGAAGTCAACTATACGATATTGACAAGTCCAAGGTCAACGGAAATTTTGTTGCAGAGGATGGTACTGCTCCAGGTGGACAACAAATCGTGATTGACCTTCTTGGTCGATGCCAGAGATGGGCGGAGACGGTCCTGGATAGGTACAATACACAATCCCCCTTTGGCTAAGTCTCGCTCATACCACTTAGGCACGGGAAGTTCGATGAAGGGTTCAAACCAATCTACGACAAACTCTGTGACATTCGCAACCAGCTAGAGAAACTCTCACTCACTCAAGCTTGGTCTTTAAGGGAGACAGATCTCTACGGCTTTCAACGACAGCTCGATAGAATAGACGAGGCCAGGGTAAACAGCCAATTTGTTGACGAGCAGGGAAATATTGCCGATCTTTTTTGTCAAAGGGTCCGTGGATGCTTCTTTCCCAGACAGGAAACTCCACTAACTAAGATAGACTCTTCTCTATCTTCTCCGGCGAAGTTATGCGTACATATATAGCCTTATCTTAGCGTCAGAACCTGTGTCTGAAGCCCTTTTACCAGTTTTCAATCAGCTTCAGACCCTAAGACGATGTCTGTTGGAGGTCAAAAAGTCTGGAGGCGTAGCTTCGCCGCGAGAGCTTTATCCATACAGCATGAAAGTACGTCCAGTATTATTTGCATTAAACTGAAATCTGCTAATAGGGCTCCAGCTTAATTCCATTGACAACATGCAAGTAGACGGGAAGTTCATGGTGGGGCCAGATATTCCAGAAGGACAGGGGAGCGTGAAATCACTCCTAGCTGACTGTTTTGATCTTTGCCATGATTTGAGAATGGAGGCCGAGGAAGACGTTCCCGACGCTTAAAGATATTACGTTTATGTACATTAGAGGGCGAGGGCCTTAGGCCCTCGGCCTTCGGTCGTGTCAGGTGGGAAGGCCGGTGTTGCCCGTCCAGTTTGATTTGAGCTGTGCCGTGTTTGTTGCTTGTATTTAGCGAAATTAGCACGAGAAACTCTCCATTAATACCCTTTGCTGTGATTCTTCTCGTTCTTCTCCTTCGTCTTCGTGCTTCCGGCCTTGGAACTTGTTGATCACTGTTAACTGGAACTTGAACTGGACCTGGGCTGGACTTGAACTGGATCTGGACAGGAGCTTCACTCGACTAACTGGAGATTTGAAGTCGTGATAAGTTCAAATGTTGTGATTGGTGCCTGGGCATTGTTCGGAAGCAGTGCTACCGTCGGTATCAGTAGTATCCGGGCATAATCATGCCCGGAAGTTTACTATCTGGACATCCTCAACGATGCTTCCGAAGGCCTGAGCAACACCGGCATTGATATATAAGGCCAGGTAAAACCCTATGTAGAATTAATTAGTAGTCGCTTTCAATACAGTTGTTTCTTACCTAGCTTTTGCCCTCGTACATAGTCGATTCTACAACGTCAAATTTCTTTGAACTTACTCAGTTTCCTTGAAGCCGTGTTTAATTTCAGGGCCTTCTGGCATGTGGGATTCAGTGCTGTGATGTATCTATTGACATCTGCAGTGGTTTGTATCAAAAGGGGCTAGCACTACTAGACTTTAGTCTAAATATAAGGAGTTAGTGACAAACTTTGCACTATATAGAAACTTACTTGAGACTACTATTCAAGATATATAGAGAGCATATAAATTATTTTTGAATTGAATTAGAGCTGACTTGAATAAATAGAGTGATAATATAAAGTTTATGATTTAGATATTACTTAATTCAGACGTAATGAAAAACCTGAACTGGTGTAGTACAAAATCTTAAGGAGTGAAGACTGTGGCTACAGCTCAACAGCAATACACTATTGTATTGTATATAGTTAGTACACTGAGAGATATATAATTCTCTTTTCATTTATATATACATAGAAAGCTACTTCTGAGAGAAATAGTAATTAATTCTATTATTAAAAATCAATTCCATCATATAAAGTAATACAAAGTCTTATATCTTTATAACCTTAACCTTAAGAGCCTTGTTATCAGAGCTAACTAAAGCCAAATCTCCAGATTGCTAAAACAGTATGAATGATATCAAGCTAAATGCCAAGTATAGTTACATTGACATCATAAGGCTCTTAAGATTAAGGTAATAGAAATATAAGGCTTTATATTACTTTGCATAATAAAATTAATTCTTAATAATAAAATTAATTATAGAATTAATCTTTGCTTTTCCCAGAAATAACTTCCTGCATATATTTAATAAAAAGAAAATTATATGCCCTTTAGTATACTAACTGCATGTGATACAATAATATCACAAACTTCCCAAGCCTTATCAAGATAATGCCATAAACACAGAAGTAATGTCAATTACCACTGGCTCAAATCATAGTTTCATAATATTGAGGACAATATATATAACTCAGTAAGAATAAACTGAATATGAGGAAGGATGATATTTATCAAAGCCAAGTAAAAGCTAAAGTAAGGCTTATGCTGAGAGCGCAACCTACAGTAACTTAGTAGTTCATCTACATCTCAGTTAGAGTAATGACTTCAACTAGTCACAGAAGTGCTAAGTAACCTAATCAGAAAGTGATTAACCATACAAAGTTTTATAAACTACAGAGCCTAGAACTATTGAACATGAACGAAGAACTAAGAGAGCTGAAAGACACTTGGCAGCTAAAAGACACATTAGCTAAGTGTAGTAGGCAGCTCAGACATAAGTTAAGGGTTATAAATTATGATGACTTAGATTCCATTATTATTAGACTCAAGATGAGTTATATTGTAAGTCACACCAGGAGTTGTGTACACCAAGTAGTATAAGTCGCTTATTAGTAAATAGCTAAGAGATTAAAGGAAGAAGTAGTTATAAATACTGTGTTGGGATTTTTGGGAAAGCATCTTTTCTTTTCTCTTCACTAAATGTCTTGATAGTTTAACAATTAAGCTTTGTACCAAGAATTATCACCCCAAAATATCTTTTAATGTAGTTATAGTAGAACCATTTTGCTATCCCAGTATATAGAATTAACATAACTGTTCTACAGTTACTTTACAAATGTTTTGCAATGTACCTGAACCCCTAAAATAAACTAAAATATAAGACCTTACCAGTATTAGATCATAACAGATGATATGCCATTGCCGAGCTGTTACTACAGTTCTTACTTCTTAGAGTTTTGCGTTACACTTATAATATTATTGCAACTATACTTAATATTTAACCTAATATTATTTATACTGTTTTAAAAATCTAGAGAGCCTGACTTTAAGGCTAGCCTTAACAACTAGAAGCTTGTAGAAGCCAAAATTTTTTTTACAAAAAACCTTATATAGTAATGATAATACCTACAAACTAATATAAAAATAAAATAATATTAAATATTTCCTACAATACATCTAAAAAGGATAAAAAATAATAGTCATTAATTTCTAACAAAATCTCAATCTAAATTTTAGTTATAAACAATTTAAGCCTCAAGTTACTAAATATCATAGATATGGAAATGGTATAGAAACTATTAAATTAAATTAAGAATTAGACTTTATTAAGTATAATATATGACTAAATGAATTAATTACCAAATATTAGTAATAATTGAACTTACTAAAGATATAGTACCTGAAATATAAAAGTATTGGCCAAAAGTCTTTAGGCTTGGTCTATAAGTGAATTAGCTATATTCCATATGAACTTTATGTTTCGCTAGGGGGAGCAGAGTTATTTATAGTACTTATTTCCAATGTGAATAAAACATATAATTAAATTAAATATATTGTAAGTAACTAGTAGTTTTTTCTAGCCTGTTTCTGTTTAGTCTTTGGCTTTTTCTGCTCCTCCTAATACTCATTACCTCCATATAGCTTAATTACTTTCTTGATATGCTTAAGTATATGCTCAATTCATGCCTAAATATGCTTTTACTCCATATTCCTCCAAGTATATCTCCAGATATACTTCATAAGTATGTATATTTATAATATACTACTAAAAGCTTTGACAGATATCATATAATATTTCATCCAGCTCTACAAGAACTTTATCATATTTAAATCAGGTAAGTTTCCAGGCTATAGTAGTCATTTAACCCCTACAGCTAAGAAAATAAATTTCTAGTTCAAGTATACATATAAAGGTACTTTGTTTTTCTGAACTAGTCTTAAGCTGATCTATCATATATTTAAATATAAAGGAAATTAACTTAAGTTGTAGTATAACTTTCTAATAGTAATATCAATCAATACAAGTATTACTTGAACAAGTTAACATACCAGTAGCTGCAGTGAATTTCTATTTAGGAACTAGACTACATAGCTTAGCTCTACAAGAATATAAAGTTTAATGTTTATTAGCAAGTGTAGTCTCCCATTATACATGTGTATGTGGTTTGAATTTGTTCAGCTTGTATGGCTTTCTTCTTAATAGCCATTTCATTTTTCTAGATATGCATAAATCCTATATGAAAAAGTACTCTAAAATATAAACTCAAAAGCCTTCTTCCATTTAATACAAATACATATTTTGCTATATTATTCTTTTGGTAAATGCTATACTTATATATTATCATGTTGATACTAGATAATATACTAGTCTTATCTATTCATATTAAATTCTTTCAGTTCTCCAGTGTTCAATGCTCATACTAAAGTACAAACTGAAGCTGAGCTTTATGTATTGATAAAGTCAAGTCTGACTTTCAAGTTAATTTCTGTTTGATGAACCTTATATTGTACAAAATCTAATGTATGGTCCTAGCAAAAACTTCAATCAGTTCATTAAGCTCTTGAGTATTTTTTTTATGTTTTGTATGATCCTTGCATACATAATTCAATAATTTATTAGTTTTCTCTTCTGTTACCTTTTTAAAATGTTCAAACTTAGGTGTATTCTTCACATATTTTAATAATATGACATGTGAAACTGTAGGGTCATAACTTCATTCTTGTCCTTTCTTTCTTAAATTATAGATTATATTTTGAGATATACCAGTAATTTCCATAATGCACTTAATTGTAATATCTTCTTCATAAAGCATAAAGGTCTGAACCTACATTACAATGTTATGCTAAAGGACACTTAATTACCTTTTCATTATGTATATACAGAAGACTACTTCTAGAAAAGATAACAATTAATTTTATCATTTAAAATCTACTTTATTGCACAAAACAATATAGAGTTTCATATCTCTATAACTATTACCCTTGAGCTTCATAATATTGCTATAACCATATTTGGCGTTTATTTTAACATCATTTACACTATTTTAGTAATCTGGAAGATTCAGCTTTAAGGCTAGCCTTGACAGAAGAGCAACTGATTATAACAGTAAAGATTTTAGATATTATGAAATAGGTGATACTAGTATATATTACTTAAGATTTAAAGGTATTCAAGGTAACTCAATTTATAAATATGGTCTTCTCATTACTGGTAACTAGAATCACTTCTTAGTTAAAATTTAACAAGGCAGCATGCAATTATATCATTTAATATCTTAAGTGATAAAACTTAAATTACTAAGTAACAAATAACGTTCAATAAAGTAAAAAAGAAAGAGTACTTTTTATTACTCTCTAAGCACTCTTTATCAAGCCGCTAATCACCTGCTATTGTGCAGTTGTACACTACATTACAATTATGTTAAAGTATGACTCACAATCTAAATTTCAAATAAGAAAATTTAAGTTATACCATAACTTGTACTTCTCTTATCTCTATATAATCATTGCACAACTCACTACTCCTGACTAGTGTGGCAATTGGGTCTGGTTATGCAGGGTTTTGGGTCGGGTTAGGTTAGGGTTTGCCAAGAGGGTTACAGGTTTAAACCTTAACCCACTTTAACATACCCTCTGATTAGGCTGGCAATCAGGTTAGGGTTACCCGACCCAACTCGCCACTGACCTGCCAAGGTGGGTGGGGTTGGGTTCACGTGATATGAGCCTGACCCATGGAGTAGCGGGTTTAATTCTGGATGAGTAGTTGGGTACCCGTTTGGCTAGGGTTCAAATGGGTTTCAGGTGTTTTGGTGGCTTGTGGGGGGTTGCTAGACCCCTAGGGAGCATTGAGAGTCGCTATAATGTTCGCTAGAAAAGTCACATGTACACTATTTTTCAATATATGACATTCTACTTTATCAGGGTAGGATGACAGTTGCACGGCCATGTTCTAGTATTTCTGGTTGCTAGAAAAGTCATTATAAAGCAAGTCATATGTTTAACAGGTCAAAACCCAACCTTATGATCACACCTCTGCCCCATCCATATTGAGAAGTCCTGGAATGCTGTCTGTATTCCTTGTTGCTATAAAAGTTGCTATAAGCATGTTAGTCTGATACCTATTACTAACCATAAAGCTAACAGTTGCCTCTATGTAGAAACAACCAGTTGAGCTTCCAAGATGCAGTCTATTATTATCAGTCGCTAGAAAATTCCTTAAATTCTTATGTACAATATATTGTTGAAGTTAGTATTAAAGTCATCATTGCACATTTGCACAAGCTTGTAGAATCGGTTCAGCAGGCAGGAAATATCTTTATTTCGATTAATAGATTGATGCAAAAAAAGCCAAACCACTGTTCTATCCAGATGCCTCCCTTGAGCAATACCCTTATGATTACAGCCAGTAGTCAAGTCTCAAAAAAAACTTCTATTTATTATTGCAAGTTAGTAGTACCTTAATTTGTAGGTCGCTAAAAAAGTCGCTATAAACTTACATTACTCAGACTTGTTCAGATACTCAGAGTGAGAATGCCTTATCATATAAAGATGCATTTGTCTTACTATCTGCATGTCCTTAGCCTGGATAGTGACATATTTCGCATAAATGGCTTGAAGTTTGTCATTATAATATGTTAGCTCCAATATAGGTGGTGAGGTAGTAATGTGGGCTATACTTACTTTCCAGCTTGCTCACTAACACTACTTCAGTAGCTTCTTGAAGAGCCTCAAGGGTGAAGACCTAAAACTTGTTGATGTTGGCATGAGACATTCTCTGCATCATATTCCCCAAAACCTCTCAAACCAGACGTGAAAAAGGCTCTTTTTGGAATAAGGAGATTAAATGTCTTCTGGTACTTTCGGATTTCACAAAGCGAAACAGCTATAAATTATTAGTATCATTTATCATTATATTGGGAATAGCTTAACTTACTTTTAAGCTTAAACCACCTAGGCTTAGAAGCAACAGAAGCAGCACTACCACAATGACCATGACCAGCAGTACTACCTCCACAATGGTCACCACAACCATGACCATGACAACCACCACGAGAATACCTAATCTGCCCAGTTGTTGTAGGAAAGTGAAAAGCAATAACAGTAGCAAAAGCAGTATTAGCAGTTAGTACTTTTCTTAGTATCTTATTAGCACCTATGCCAGTTTGCGAAAGCTTAAGCTTGAGTCTGGATGGCATTATGATGATGATGATAATGATGATGATGATGATGGTGATAATATTTGAAGCTATAAAGTTGAATAGATGTTAGCCAGCATTTAAAAAGTAGTGATGTAGATGGGGAAACTAAATGATTGCTGATGCTAAGTGCAACTAGTAAGGATAGATGCAGTATATGTTATATAAGATGCAAAGTGCTTTTATAGTAATCTTTATGGCGACCGATCATACGAAAAATGAGAAATAGAATTGACTTACAATAGATATGTCAACTTGGCTGATTTGTGAAAAATTTGACAAGTTTTCAAAAGTTTGATGTGGTAGAAAGTAAAAAGACTTCTGGATAGAAGGTGTACAGTATGTGACATAATGACAGCGCAATGAGTAACTGCTTTGTCTACTGTATGACCTAGTCACTATTGAGCTAGCTCTGAGGCACACTTTTGCATATTTCTTAATACAACATCATTATATTACTACATCTTTTTAATAACTGTGCAGAACTCATAATTCTCACTATTATTATTATCATCTCTTCCTGAATTGTTTATTTCTTCTACAAATATCAACTTCTTTGCCCATTTTTGTTCATTTCACTATGGATAGCTTACCTTTATCTTCTCTAGCCTTAGAGTCGCCTACAGGTAAGTGAATTATCATTCTTTAATATATTAAAGCCAAATGATAATAGACACTTCTATGCTTGATGACGACATTACTGCCACTGTGGAGCATCAAGATAATATTTTAGATTTGGAGTTATTTATTAATAGCAGTAAGAAGCATAAGAAGAGTAAGAAGCTAGAGGCAATGCTGAGCCAGCATCTAGAGTCAGTAAAGTACCGTAAGTGTAAAGCTACAATGGATGGGAACAAACTGGTTGTTAAGAAGACAAAAAAAGTAAATTGTGTTACTTATCTTTATGCCAGAAATATGCTGATGAAGATGAAAGCATGGAAAAATATGTTACAGGAACAATAGGTGGCTATAATAACTAAAGTAGAAGAAAAAGTTCTCCATAGACGATAAGTCTTTTCCTGCATTCCCGATCGCCATAAAAGTTGCTATAATTCTATTGAGTATATTTATATTGCAGAATGGCATAGGTGCTAGATTGTCATGAACATTCTAAGCCTCATCAGGAACACTACAGATATAGGAGTGGCATTGAAACCATTAGATTAGATCGCTGGCCTATAGGACATGAACAGCACAAACAACTCAGCAAGGATAAACCGAATACGAGGATGAGTGGCACTTACCATAGGAATGTGGGGGCCGAAATAGGGGTTCATGTAATCAGTGCCCTCATTGCTGAGAACGCAACCCGTGGCAACTCAATAAATCACCTACACCCCTGTCAAGGCAACGACCTCAGCCAGCCACACTGCCATCAAGGAGTCTAGCTAGAAAGCGACCGGCTAACAAAAACTACTATGACCCACGGGTAGGGAACTGTTGGTTGAGGGTAAAAAGACTAGGAGAGTTGAGGAATACTTGGCAGTTGAAGAACATATCAGCTAGGTGTAGTGGGCAGCTCGGGTATGGATAGAGAGTTATGAGTCATGACGACACAGGTTTCATTATTGAACTTGATGTGAGTCAAGTATGAGTCACGCTGAGGAAAGAATACTCCAAGTGGTATAAGTCGCCTATTAGCAGGTAGCCTAGAGGTCAGTGAAAAGGCAGCTATAAATATAGCGTTGGAGTTTCAGGGAAAGCGTCTTTCCTTCCCTCTTCACTAAAAGTCTTATTAGTTTAAGCAATATAAGCTTCGTACCAAGAATCATTACTCAAGATATTTTCTGATATGGTTACAGTAGGACCGTTTCGCTATTTCAGTATATGAGACTAACATACTTGACTCACAGTCACTCAAGAAAGCCACACTGTGTACCTAAACACTAAGATAAACTAAGAGACGAAATCTCATCGGAGTCAGATTGTCACATATATCATCTGCCACGTGAATTTGCTTGACGATTTTATAGCAACTTTTATAGTGATCATATATGTCTAAGGGCAATGTTAACGTTTTCTAGGAATGTTGAAGGAAAAAGTGCTCCTATGGTTATCAAATACCTTAGACTTGATGGAGAAGGTGGATGATATATCCAATTTGATAATAGAAACTCTGCTTTGGAGAATTCAGAGTTCAGAAATGAAGATGACAATGCTGAGGCAATCTAGCATTAAGATGATCTGGCCAGCAGTTTCATTTCTGTTAAAAAGACTGATGAAGAAATTATCCATAATACGAAGACAGTGAAGGCTGAGCTTACTGGAAAGATTATACGCATTGCTTTTTATACCTGACAAAAGAAGTGGTGTCGCCACATTATTTCTTTAGATGAAAAACTTATATTTCTTTTTCGTGATGGCTCCTTTTAGCTCTATTACGATATTCCCATTAGCCATATCTTAAATTATAAGCTTCCACATATATTTTTTGCCGTTAGTGAACGTATTATGTAGAAGAATATGATCAGTTGAGTACCTGATCCAGAAGATTCAGATCATGATGAATATGTTAATAAGTGGTATATGCTCCCAGGGCCAGCTAATTGGTAGCCTGAGGATTATAACTATGAGCTTCATAGCTTTGATATGTTGTTAGAGAACATGTACTAGGAAGAAGTATTCATAATAATGTGAAACCAGTTGTAATGCAGAGCCCTAAGAGGTAAGGACTGCAGTTGTGGCTTGGCAGTGGTATGTGGTTGCGCCACATGCGGTTAATGTACTAAGAGATACATATATGTAAATCCAGGAAGCTGCTTCTCCTAAAAGTAGCGATTAGTTCTACACTAGAAATTGATGTTCTGAAGCCATTAGAATTCAGTCCATCGCATATAGCATTACGAAGCCTTCATATATTGTTGATCCTTATTCTTGAGCCTCATGACATTGCTGCGACATTACTCGGTATTCGGCCCAATGTTGTTTATACTGTTTTAGTAATCTGAAAAGGGTTAGCTTTAGAGCTGACCCTATGTGACGATCTGACTCTAATGAGGTCTCGTCTCTTAGTTTGTCTTGGTGTTTAGGTATACAGTGAGGCAATCGTAAGGTGATCATAAGATAGGTATGTTAGTCCCGTTTACTGAGATAGCAAAATGGTCTTGCTGCAACTATATCAAATAATATCTTAGATGATGATTCTTGGTACAAAGCTTATATTACTAAACTAACAAGATACTCAATAAAGAGGAAAGGAAAAATGCTTTCCCTGAGACTCTAATGCTATATTCATAGTTACTTCTTTACTAATCTCCTAGCCACCTGCTAATGGGCGACTTATATCACCTGAGGTATTCTTTCCTTAGCGTGACTCACACTTGACTTACGTTAAGTCCAATAATGAAACCTGAGTCGTCATGACTCACAACTTTTCATCCATACTCAAGCTGCTTACTACACCCAGCTGACATGTCCTTTAGCTACCAAGTATTCTTCAACTTTCCTAGTATTTTACCTATGACCAACAGTTCTTTATCTATAAGTTATGATAGTTTCTACTGGCTAGTCGTTTCCTAGCAAGACCGCTTGACAGTCATGTAGCTGGCTCAGTTTACTGCCTTGATCAGGATATAAGTAATTTATTAAGTTACCTGTGACGACCTAACTCTGATGAGGTCTCATCTCCTAGTTTGTCTTAGTGTTCAGGTATACGGCGTGGCGTTCTTTGGGTGACTGTGAGACAAGTATGTTAGTCTCGTATACTAGGATAGTAAAACGATCCTACTGCAACTTATATCAAAAGATATCTTGGGCGATAGTTCTTAGTACGAAGCTTATATTGCTAAACTAACAAGACTTTCAATGAAGAGGAAAGGAAAGACGCTTTCCCTGAGATTTTAACGCTATATTTATAGCTGCCTCTTCACTGATCTCTTGGCTACCTGCTAACGGGTGACTCATACCATTTGGGGTGCTTTTTTCTCGACGTGACTCATATCCAACTCACGCCGAGTCCACTACTGAAACTCAAGTCATCACGACTCATACTCTCCATCCATACCTGAGCTGCCCACTACACCTAGCTGACATGTTCTTTAGCTGCCAAGTGTTTCTTAGCTCTCCTTGTCCGTCATCCATGACCAACGGTTCTCCGTTCGTAGGTCGTGGTGATTCCTGTTAGTCGGTCGCTTCTAGGCTAGGCTCTTTTAGTAGTACTGTAGCTGGCTGAGGTCGTTGCCTTGATAGGGGTGTAGGTAATTTGTTGAGTTGCCGCAGGTCGTGCTCCCAGCGCTAAGGGCGCTGATTGCACGAACTCTTGTTCCGGCCCCCATGTTCCCATGGTAAGTGCCGCTCATCTTCATATCCAGTTCATCCTTGCTGAGCCGTCTGTGTCCCATAGGTTTGCCATCCGGTCCAATGCTTCCAGTGCGACTTCCGTGTCCATGGCGTTCTTGATGAGGCTCAGGTTGTTCATGACATCGTGGTGGTTTCTGTTGGTCGGTTGCTTCCTGGCTAGGCTCCTTGGCGTAACTATGGCTGGCTGAGGTCGCTGTCTTGACAGGGGTGTAAGTAATTTATTGAGCTGTTGTAGGTCGCGCTCTCAGCGCTGAGGGTGCTGATTGCGTAAGCCCTTGTTCTGGCCTCCACGTTCTTACAACAAGTGCCACTCGTTCTCATATTCGGTTCATCCTTACCGAGCCATCTATGCCGTCCATGTCCCATAAGCTTGCAATTCGGTCCAATGGTTCCAGCACCACTCCTATGTCTGTGGTATTCCTGATGAGGCTCGGGTTGTCCGTGACATTACCATAGTTTGTACTCTTAGCATTGAGAGCACTGATTGCACGAACCTCTACTTCAGCCCCTACTTATCCACAGTAAGTGTTGTTCATTCTTGTATTCGGTTCATTCTTACTGAGCCGTTTGAGTTGTCCATGTCTCATAGGCTGGCGATCCGGTTCAATAGTTCTAGCGCCACTCCCATGTCCGTGGTATTTCTGATAAGGCTCAGGATGTTCATAATACCCTGACACCAGTCCAGGAAGTAGACTGGTATGATTTCTGTACTGTGGGAGCATGCTTTGCCCTTTGAGCATAATTTGGGCTTTGTGAATAATACAGTAGAAGGTAAGATACTTTTGGATCTCTACTATAGCTTAATTTAATTCTTCAGTATGCAATGAATTAGCGCTTGACTGAACATGAAACATGTTAACAGATATTCTAGTATATGGATTGCAATAGGCAACATTTCTTTTTCCTTGTCGCCTTCAAGCAATTACTTACTAAGTGACGCTTTACACTGGTTATTGACAGTTAGCGCTGGTGGGAAATTACTTAAACATGTCTCAAGTCGCTAGAAAGTTTGCTAAAATGTAAAAGTAGTCCAATAAGCTTTTTATTTCCACCTAATCACTGAATTAATACTTGTGAGACATAGTTCGTAGACTATACCTAGTAAGAACTACCCCTGATTTGAATTTGTCATTTAATATACTGTTGCAACATAAAAGTAGCTTAGAAGAATCTGTAACTGGCATTAGCTAGAATTCTTCCCTTTTTGAATCTATAGAGGAATATTATAGGTGTTATTTACTAGCTATAGAGAGTCTGCTTATATGGGAAATTGCTTGAATGTATCAAGAGTCGCCATAAAGTTTGCTAGACTGTTTATATAGAGGCCCATCACGTTTGCCATCCCATTAAAGTATGGAGATAATATTTGAAAGCATTTTTGACGGAATGTAGATTTGTTAAGTAGTAAGTTATGTGTTTAAAGCTATCTACTTATAGTCTATTTTCTGTAATCTGAAACAAATTTCATTTTAAAGCGTTTACTAATACAATATTATGATATACTAGCCTAATATTTACAAATTGTCTTGAACTTTGACTGAATAAAGCTGCTGAGTACTATGTTTTCACTCCATATTCAGCAAAATCTAATGATCTCAACATAGCAATACCTCTTTTCAACTTGACTTAATATGTCCACAAAAAGCCATTTGTTTCTCGAGCATATAGCTATTCTACTCTTTTTACCACTATCATATTGATAAAGCACTTCATCATATACCATTTTACTACGAAGTACTCTGTTACATATAATTACTAACATACTTCCTCCAGCATTCACCATAAATGCAATGCAATACAGTAGTGTTATTCCAAATGGCGATAAGCTACCTCCAGGTGGTATTACACTGTCAGAAGCATTGCTGGAAGAGCCTAATGAAGTATTAAAGCATATAGGTGAAAGTTATCATTACATTGCTTGATTCAGACCTCAAGCTAAACTTTTTGAGTCTTAATAGAAGAAAACTACATAAGCAGTCACTAATGCTGTCAGAGATTGCTATGCAGTCAATATCAACTGGGCTTTGAAGTCACAATCCTCTAAAATCTAGAACATCTATTGTTAGGCTACAGATCAATTCACCAAGTTGCTGGAAGTGTTCTATACCACCTGCTGAACGGCTTTGGAATACCTCTAGGCAAAGAATATAGGTATATCTACACTGTCCTCTCACTTGAAATTAAAGGGGTACAAGAAGCGAGTAACATTAACAAGATCAAAGCAACAATGCTTAATAGACTTTGTGTATGAGGATATATATTTTGGGTTATTATAAAAGTCACCATAAAAGTACTGAGACAATTTAAATGTAACAAGCTAACATATCATCTCTAGACTTCGATTACAGATGCCTTTCTTAATTAAACAATACTCTTTATCAAAGAAGTCTTCAAATTACAGTTTCTACAAACCTTAATATCACTGCATCTACCATTTTGTGCTATTGACAACTTTTAACTTTAACAACTTCTACAAATGCTTACTAGCGATGCAAACTTTCTTTCACAAATTATAATATATAAGCATTTACAGAATAGAGTGGTAGACATTGAGCTTCACTTGCTGAATGATTTCTCTGTAGACACGAAAGTTTCTCTAATGCTAAATTGTTAGACTAGTATCAGCAAGCTTGCATTTCTAGCTATAAAAGGCTACTTCATTGACGTAAAGTGGCAATATTATGAGGTATTATTAGGCTTTGAGCTGATTGAGAGCATTCACAGTAAGGTCAGTCTTTGCAATATCATACAAAGCATTCTTAACAAGTTCAAGATTGCCAATCATATTTTGGCTATTACTACCGACAATGCATCCAACAATAAAACACTAATGAAGAAACTCCAACAAGTATTAAATGCAATAAGCTTCAATGCTTGTACAACATATATTCCATACTTAGTGTATATAATTCAGCTATTACTGAAAGAATTGCTTGGAAAGATCAGAGTTGAAGCTCATAATGAGAATATAGAGCTAGTATGGAAAGAAAAAGATCTAAATGAGTTAGATACAGTATAAGGAATCAGCAAAATACTAGGCAAAGTAAGCGAGTAGTTTTATAAAGACTTTTATAGTAACCCTTATTACTGAGAATGCTGTTAATATATTATAGGTACAAAAACTCACCATTTACATCAATGCCGGTTTCCAGAGATAAGAAACCTTTATTAAATGCCAAACAAATAAAGATCAAAAGCTTTTACTTATCCAGGATATCAAAATCTGGTGGCACTCAACAATACAGATAATAGTTCAAGCTTATAAACTTTATGAGGTCATCACAACATAGCTTCAGGACAATAAACATTATAATAGAATGATGTTGGTGACTGAAGAATAGCAACAGATGGAATATTTGATTGAATTATCACTACTATATATTTGTTTTAAGAATGTTATTGCTCAGACCAAAGATATTACTATTCAAGTAGTGTTTTTGATATATGGGTCGCTTTTGAGACACTTGGACAACAATATTACTAGACTTTGTCACAAAAGAGCATCCTGAAAGCAATCTATTATCGCAACACTTCAAGCTGCTCAGAACAAGTTGGCTTCATATTTCAAAAAGACTGAGAACAAGTAAGACAATATTTATGCTATGGCACTATTTTAGCACCTCAAAACAAGATGTCTATATTTGAAGAATCTCTATAGATAGTCAAATGTTGAGCAAGATATAGAAAGAAATTTGTGCAAGTATTTCACAATATTTACAAGGAAATATCGTCAGCTGCAGCTAATCTAGCATAACCACTCTGAGATAGAGATCGTCTATCATTAGTGCTGAGACACTACAGACAATACAAGGAGGCTTTACAGGATGATAAAGGCAAAATTACAAGCTATTTGACCGAAGGTAAGTTTGTCTATTTTATAGCGACTTTTTTAGTAACTTAAACCATATTAAGTAAAGCTGACACTATTTAGAACTTGCAGATGATCAAGACATTCTTCAGTACTAGAAATCGCAACAATATAAACTTCCAAGCCTAGCTGCAATAACTAGAGATTATTTCGTTATTCCTGCAACTGGTGTTGGTGTTGAAAGAACTTTTAACATTACGCACGATATCTACCATTATTGTTGCAGTCATCTCAAACCAGAAAGCATCAAGGCTTTAATGATCCTTAAGACTTATGATAGCATTAAGCTAAAATGCAAGATCGAGTAACTTAAATTGGATGATCTATTCATCAACCTACAATATGACAACAAGGAGATAGCTCATGTCAAGAATGTCAAATATATCAGTGATGATAATATAGAAGATAATTTGACAGATATAGAAGTTAAATTGTTTGTTAATAACTCTTAACTTAAAGAGAATAATGATGAAAAAAGTCAATATGCTAAAAAACATGATAATTTGTATGGGCTTAGCAATCTAAAGCATGACCAAAGAAAATATATGCAGCCAATACTAGATGAACAGTGCCATAGGGCATTATAATTACTATCCAGATCTGCTGCACTATTGGAAATCGACTTTATGCACTTGGATAATAAAAAAACCTGCTCAGAAGATAAATTCTACCAGCATTTGGACACAGTACAATTAGACAATACTTGTGATAATAATAATCTAAATGATAAAAAGATTGATGCCGACTTTAGTAAATATATTATAGAGAACTTGAGTATTAATAGACATAACAAAGATGATGATAATCAGAAGAGTGATGAAAACTTGTATGGAATGCAGATTGACTCACAAATATATAATATACTACATGAATTTGATAAATACAATGTACCATTAACACCATCACCACTTGCCAAGCAAATGGTAAAGAGATAGCTTCCTGTTGTCTTTTATGATGCTAATAAGTTGCAAATATCTTCGGAACCACTTTAAGTCTCAATACAGCTAATCCTTAGCTCTCTCAGTACCAATGTCATTAAATATCACCAAATTGACAACCTACAAAAGACATCATCACAGCAAGCATTTTCTAGAATAAAGACATACTCTAAATTAAAAGGAAATGCGACAGTGTCACAGAAGGTCCAAGAAGGATATTGAGGCAATGCTAGAGTATTAGTAGGCAAGCTATCATTAAACTTTGCTATAACATTGTTGTATAGCGATCTTTATAGTGACCCAGCGCAAAATGAGCACTCAGGTGATACTAAGGCATTGATAGAGCTGATATTATTATATTATGTCATGGTGTGTTTCTATAGCAATCTTTATAGCGACCTGTGTGCAAAATAAGCAAAAAAGGTATTCAAGTGATGCTAAGGCATTGATGGGGCTGATATTATTATTTCATGTCATTAAGCGATTGTATAATAACTTTTAAAGTGACTTGTAAGTTAGTGAGCTGGTCAGTCATTCTTTAATTTTATTTTCAATGTTTGAAGAGCCTATCAGATTTATTTCTTGTTGGCATTTTGCAAACAAGAATTTTGAGCTTCCTGTACTTTCTAGCGATCTTTCAAGCGACCTATTGGTAATCTCACCTCCACTACTCTACTTCTAATGTTTGTATAAGTCAGACTGTATCATTGCATATAAAGGGTCATGTCCAAGTGGTTTTGCATCTTCTAGCACATTTATAACGACCTTAATTATATATAACCGATCTAGTTACTTTAAGCCTTGCAGCAGTTGTAGTGTTGGTTTCATTCTGCAGCTATAAATGACCAAATTAAACTGATAATTTGCTTGCAAACGTATCAAAACCTCCTACATAGTGTTCTGGTGTCTTGTAAATAGGAAATACAATTATAGCGAACTTTATAGCGACCCCCAGTGCCAATACCATAGAGTTTAACATAACTAGTATTACTATATATTGTAACAGAGCCGCATACTAGCCTAATGCGGTCTAGCGTAGGGTTATTGTCGCAAACCTGCCACCATACCCCCTTGGGCTGGATTTTCGGTTGTCAACCCGCCCTAACCTGTGGGTTGCCAAGTGGGTGGGTTGAACATGTCAAAAGCCGACCCAACCCGGCCCGATTTCCAGCCTACCTCTGATTATATAAGTTATGATGTTTCGCCTTAATACCTAGAAATGCCAAGAAATTGCCAAGAACCCGATCCGATCCCCCTTGGCGGGTCAGTAGCGAGTTGGGTCTGGTTACCTTAACCCGCTTGCCAGTCTAATCTTATCTTAGTTTTAAATTTATTTCCTATTATAAGTCTGTAAACATTATTCTCTTTTGCCTACTACCATATTCTACTTATCTTCTTCAACCACTTAACATTACTATATTTCAACTAAAACACTGTTATAAAAAAGAAGATACAGTATAGGTAGGTAATTTGGAATTTTTTTTTCAAATCTATATTCTTCACTACATTTCATAATAAAACTTCTGAGGAAAATAAAAATTTATCTATATTCAAATATGTCAAAAATCAAGCTATGTCAGTACTCAGAAGTCAGTTTTGAGAAGGCCTGAAGAAGTATTTGTAATACTCAAGAAATAGAGAGAGGGTGTTTGTGTTTAGCTTATGTATACTTTTTCATGTTTTTATATTTTCTTTATCCTATCCAATGTGGCTGCTGTATACAACAACTGAAAAATATGAGATAACATCTTAACTAGGCTGTCAATTGGGTTGCGTTTGTCTCAAACCAAATCACGTAGTAATTTGAAGACTTTGTGGCCTTTTTGTGTCAAATTAGGTCCCCAAAAAAAGCAAAAACGGGTACCCAATTGACAGCCTAGTCACAAGGCTCAAGGGTAAGAATTATAGAGATATAAGGCTCTGGATTACTTTACATGATAAAGTAAATCTTAATAGATTCAGAATGTCAATTTCTATAATAGAATTAATTGTTATTTCTCCCAAAAGTAACCTTCTACATATATATAAAGAAAGAAGATTACATATTTCTCAACATACTTTGTATTATATAGTATATAATTATATCTTTTAATATTATAGATAATAAAATTTAGATTGCTAAGTAATCAAGGACTTGGTTTAATATTTAATGAAGAAAAGGAAAGCACTTTTTGTTGGTTTACGAATGCTCTTTATAGTTACTTTTTATCAAGTTACCTATTACTTGCTATTAGGTGATTGCAAACTATATTAAGATATAACTTATATTCTTTTTACCTCTACACAATTACTGCACAACTTATACCCCTAACTAGGCTGTCAATTAGGTACCCATTTTGACGCAAAAAGGCCACAAAGTCTTCAAATTACTACGCGATTTGGTCTGAGACAAACCCGATTGGGTTGACAAACCCGACCCGATTGACAGCCTAGGTTGACCATTACCAAAACATAACCACTAGGCTATGCGACCATTTGTTGTAAGAGAATGCCTTGAGATTATTAAATGGGCTATGTTTTATTACTTAATTAAAATAAGTAAAATTATGGAAATAATTTTTTTTTCCACTCGCCAAAATTAGTTATAAGCCATAGTAGGGTACAGGCGGGCAGTCAATTGGATTAGAATTAACTTGACCCACTTGGTACTAAGAAAACCCATCGGGTTTTGGGAAACTATTCTATACAATATAATATCTCCAAATATAAAATCAAGTAGGGTTGAGTTACCCATTCTGTTGAGTGGGTTTTATATACCAAAACTTAACATGCCCTATTTGATTAACAGTTTATAAGGCAGAAAAAAAATATTGATAGTGAAAAGCTGATGTGGCTGGTTGGCTCTTCTAGACCGTGGTAGTAGGTAGGGAATACCTAACCTGTTGTAAGTCAATAATGGCTTGAGGTTTGAATAAGTTATTAATTAAATGTACTGTTTAGTATTTTTAGACTATTGCTTAACTAGAAATATTAGTGGCTTTGAACACCTGTAACTCAGTTGAAGTAATTAATTAAGAGATTCTGACTCTTCATAGTAAGGGTTTCCAACAAATATTACTATATAATTTTACATTATTATATGTTTTAAGTGACCAGAAAAGTTATTAGAAAAATATTAAGAAATATTAAGGCCTAACTTTATATAAGGCTAGAATACATTTCTGGTGACTTTTCTGGTAACCCTAATAGTATACCTACAATATATACTATTAATTATGTAAACAATAGTGTTTTCATGCAATATAAATAAAATTATTATTAGAACAGGTACCCGACCAGGTACCCGAACAAAATTTGGTCTACACAACCCAGGGTCCGGGGTCTTGGCGGGTTGGCAGGGTTAACCTCACCAACCCGATGGACAACCTATTAATGACTTTTGCGAGGCGGAACTTCTCGGGTACATCATGAGCCGACTCACGATCAACAAGTCTCTGACTCTTTCGGTGGCATCTTCGCTTCGACGATTGAAGTTAACCTCATTAATCTTTAAAATGTCGACTCCGACTGAACGTTCGAAGCACGAATGGATCATCATTTTACCGGATCAGGAAGGCGCACTTGATCGGAGGATGAAAGTCCGGCAGTCAGTGAGTCATTGAGGAGAGACGAGGCCGAAGCTCACCTCTTTGTAGAGACCATCTTGCCGGTATTCAAACGGCTGTAGAAGCGGGCTTCTGGACATTTGGAGGTGAGGGGTGCCGGATCCTCATGCCGTCCAATGCTCAGACACTCTAGGTGCATATTTGGAAGAGGTCCTAAAGGAGGGGGAGCCGCCAAAGATGAGGGGAAGTATCATGCTGGCAATGGCGGAAAGCAAGGAGGAGGTTATTGAAGTTTTGAAAAAGGATATATATTCGCGGTCTGATGTTTGGGACTTGGACAAGGTAAGCTCAGATCGATTGAATGTCCTCTATGATAATTGTGACAGTCGTTGATTCGTTGGTCAGATTCAAATCTATCCGGTACGTACCATGAGGAATCTGGTCACGCACTGAGTTCTAAAAGGTGCCTAGTTTCGGACTGCCATACGTACAGCGCTGTAACAGAGAGGACGTTGGTGTTGTTGCGAGATTAGCCTGTGTCTGAAGAGAAAGAGACAGCTCCGAAGTTTTGTTGTCACACAAGAACGCACTTGATATCGGGACAACGGTTCTACTCAACCCGTGCTGGTGAGGTGCGGCGGGCTAGCCCTGTTTGAGAGCTACGTGGTTTGTTTGTAGGAAGTGCTGTGGGGAATAGCGGCTAAAAGTAACGGTCGTAGAACCTCAATCGGAAGAACGTAGAGACTTAGCTCAAAAATGCGATTGTCATGTACACATCAGTGCTTCGCGGCTTGTGGGATCTTTGATGAGATAAGGTCTTAATTTTTGGAGAAGGGTGACCCATTCATTTTACGGAGGTTCATGATAGGGCGAAGGAACACAAGGAAAATGTTATTTGTCGAACGCAAGAGCCGGAATGCGGCCAGGGGTTGAGAATTGTGGAAAGGAGTTAAACGTCCCGATTGCTGTCTTGCTGGTCGAACCAGATATTTTCGCATGCCTGATTCGGCCTTTCTCGCCTTACCAGCTTGCGACCCTAACTTTGTGCTTGGCTTCCCACATCTCCCCGCTTGCTCGACTTCTTTGCCTTTGCCACCTTTGTCTTATCTGCCCCCCGCGCTGGATTGGCAGAATCTCCGCTCATCTTAGTATCCACCATCCCTTTAGACATTGCTGCCGGCCCTGCCTTCTTGCTGATAATACCCTCGCTGACGACGACGGTCTTTGGCGTCTCTTTCTCCAAGGCAATTGCCTCTTCTTGGAGCACCTCCCCATCCGGTCCTCCAACGACTAGGAGTGATTCTTCTTTTCCCTCAATATCGTCAGCTCTCTTCAACGTCGGCGCAGCGAACTCGTAGCCAATAGCCCTTAGCTTCGTTGCCTTCTCCTCCCGCCTCTTAGTTTCCACATTTATCTTCCTGTCCCAGCTGTCCTTGCTAATGGCTACTTCTAGCCTCCTGCCTTCGATTTTATTGTGTGGGATGGTTTTGAACCGTCGATTCGCCCCTTTCCAAAGGTTCACATGCACCTGCTCCTGAGGGACAAGCTTACATTTTAGAATGTGACCGAACATAAGATAATTGTCCATTGTGTCTGCAACAATCCTGGCAACTTCGGATGAGGCAAACTCAATGAAAGCATAATGCTTGCTGCAGCCAGTCTTCCGATTGCGTGAAAGACGGAGACGAAGGATCTCGCCAAACTGGGTGAAGTATGCACGCATTTCACGCTCGTAAAAGCCGTGGGGAATGCGACTAGGCGGTTATGGTCAGTGCTGGAATTAGAAGGTGATGGGTTACAACATACCCTATATAGACGACCCCTGGTCTGTCATGTCCAGTTCGACTTGCATCCTTAAGTTTCTTACGTACTTTCTTCTCGTTGGGAAGGACTGGAACTGCTTGACCCTCCTTAGGGCTGTCCTCCTTAGAAGAGTCCTCGTCATCGCCACTGCTCTCGAATCCCTTTAGTAATGCAGCCGTCTGGTCATCTTCGCCCACTTCCGCCTCATCTGTTCCATCATCAGATACGTCCTCGTCAGGCGCTACCCCCTTGACTTGTTTTCCTTGGAGGTTTTTAGTTTCCGTAGGCGCTTTAGCAACATGTAGTTCTTTCGTCCTCCGCTCCACCTCAGACTCGGAAGTAGCCTCCCCAGCCACGTGGGCAGTCTTCTTAAGAACTTTCGGTGTTTTGGGCATCGTCTGCCCTTTGGCTCTAGCGGAGCTCTTCTTCGCAGCCTTGGACGCATCGGTCTCGGCACCTGGAGTGTTCGCTGTGTCCACTTGGAGATCCATTGTTATCTCCTTTGTAGCCTTGGACATCCGGGCACTTGCAGGCGGCTTTGGTTGGTATTTTTTAGACACCGGTAACAGGGCCTTCGTAGCCATGGACCTCTTTGCCTTCGAGGCCTTTAATTGATTCCACTCTGTGTCTTCACTGTCGCTCGGGGCATCGTCAAAATAATCGGCAGCCTGCTTCCGCTTCGACGTACGTGGCAAAGGTGGCACCGGCTCCTGTGTAGGCTTCAAAGCATCTGCAATTGGCGAAGCATCCTTCTTCGTTGCATTTGTGGCTGTTGCTGACGGCACCAACTGCTTCACCTTCTTTGGGGCGTTTGGAACCGCTGACGGGGCTGTTTTATGGTAGGTATATCAGCACTACCAGACTGTTACGCCAGGGAAAGGCGCACGAACCTTTGCGCTTCTTGGGTTTAGATTCTGCTGCCATTTCGAGTTTTCGAGTTTTGGGTTTTTTGGTGTCGAATCGAGGAAAACGAGGTAGTGCGCGAAAGGTTTTAGCCGGAGCTACTCCATACAAAGCACATGCATGCCAAGATTTCGCGGCCTGCTTAGCGAGTTTGGCTTGGTTGTGCGCCAAGAGACAAAGGCACAGAGGCACAAAGATACAAAGGTACAAATTAAAGACTGTCAACTTCGTCTGGCTCGGTCTGCTTCTTCAGCCTTCAAACCTAGTCGAAGAGCCGCTGCCAGCCAAGATGCTAACTCAGAACGGGCTGTCGCAAGAGGAGATCTGGGATGACTCTGCGCTACTGCAATCTTGGGGGGACGCACTCGAGGAGTATAAAGTTGGTCCTTCTACTAAATTTGTGGTTTCCTGCATCTCGCTCATCGACATTGATTCTAGCGCTATCATAGTATCCTCGCTCGAGGCGAGAAGGTTGAACACGTTCTCAACGCCCTAGAAACGCAGAATGCTAGCCCGTAAGTATCACTTCATTCCCCATACGCCAATGGCAATCGACAGTCACGTGTGTTAACTGGGCATTGGACCGCAGTGATGCGAATGGTGGATCTGAAAGGGGCTCGCCTCTGGACGACGCGGAAGGGGCAGACAGGGATGCCGGAGAATGCTCTCCAGGATCTGATCGCAACACTAACCCGAACCATAAGGTGAGGTGCTAATCAAATCCGGGAAGGTGGATCCTCAGTTCTAGTTCTAATATGTATCCGCATTACCATATACACTAGATTCCCAAGACCTCTGATTCAAAACCAGAATTAAGGGAAAACGTGGAACGGAAGCCTGGCGAAGATATCCTGCCATCTCAGAAGCCGATCGGTGAAAGTAAGTCTATCCGCTGAAGTTTTCTGCCGGTTGAGCGGGAGTGTTTGTACCCGCTGTTGGTGCGCGGACTTCTAATTTGGATGCTCGTGTAATAGTGCAAGGCGATGAGTCCATCAGAAACATTATGATGTCTTGGTATTGGGCTGGGTATTACACAGGACTCAACGAGGGTCGGGCAGAGGCGAAGCTGAAATTCTCGCGGGACTAAGAGACTTGGTGTGAAAGAGAGCCTATGCCTACGCTATAGTATCTCGCACGCATTAAGTGTGGCTCTAGAGTACCGCGTAAGATTATGTGTGCACTGGGCTACCTATCTTAGTCCTCTCTTGCGACACTTGAAGTTTGACGGCTCGGCTTCCGCAGGGTCTTGGGTCTCGAGCCTCCAAAATATCCTCAGGGGTTCGTCTAACTGTATTCTGCAAAGCGCAGATGCTGGCTGTTTCTTCAGAAAGTAGACTAGAAACGAGAGGAGCAGGTTTGCAAAAGAGTGGTTATAATGCTCTTCAAAGGCATATGGCTGTGAAAATGTACACTAGGTAAGAGTTGTGAAGGGATGATTTGGTGAAGATGGATGTGAAGCAGATTTGGCGACTCTGTACGAAGTACGCTTACGCATATGTATCGCGACTACGAAGTACTTCGTACTGCATATCATATACTGCGTATGCGTGGGGTATACACCATAGGATATGCATACCTTGGAGCAAAGTGCGACACGAGGTGCGAGGTTGCTGCAAAGTACGTAGTGCTTGCGTATCGCTTATACTTCTTAAGTACAGGGCATTACTACCCTGTACCTGATAGGTACACTTTGATGACAAGACAGGAGTATTCCGTACGAGGTACTGCGTATGAAGATCTCAGTCCATCATCTTTTTTTTTTTTTGCCGATTGCCACCGATTCTGGGAGCTCTAAGATAGCAGGAAGACCGAGGGCCGAAGGTCACGCACTCTAAACATATCGCTGCCTCGTAGCGTAGGAGTGCCTCGTACGAGGTTATCCGTAAATATATACGGAGTACGCCATATGTAAGTGTTCTGCAGGCTGGTGTGGTGCTAGCTGTTAGGGGTAGCCATCATGGTTGGTTCTGGACTCGCGAAACGCTCGGCGCCGTTGTGAGACGGTACCCGAGACGGTTCCCAGACAGCGACGCGCGGGTAGAATCTGTCATCTGGATCCTCGCTTGCTCGACCAGCAGCGAGGTGGCATCGAACGTCCGATGTGACGGGTGGAGCTTGCTCTGTTGCACTAATGTTTTGCTACACGACGGATGTCGCGCCGAGATGAGGAAGTTGCCCTGTAGCCAAGGAGGATCATGCCGTCAGGGAAAAGCTCGACACCGGACGGCGGTCCTTCCGACAGCAGCGTCGCGCCGTTTCGGGGGGGTGTTCCCCTTCGAGGGGTCTGACACAGGACCTGCGTCTGCTGCCCTCTGCCGGACGCTTTCGCGGCCATGCTCCCATCAAACCCCCTTCACCCTCCCGAGCGGCCAAGGGGAGCTCTCCCTTGTGGCCTTGGCTTGATTCCAATATTATGCCTGAATTTAAGCCTGGGACGCCCCCCAGCTCTGTGCCAATTTTTCTTCCTCTTTCTACACACTCTGCATCACCGTGATTCCTTCGTTCATTCTTGTAGCGAGTCCTCCCCAACTTTCCTTCCCGTTCAGTAATTCTTTTCGACACGAGCAGGGCCTCGCCATTCATTCTCGGACGATCTCAACGCAAACTGACCTTTGTTCAAGTGCCCTTTGCGCCCAATCAATCGTCGTCCCGAGCATCCAATTCCGCTGAGCGGTGATCATTCACTCCTGCTATATATTCAATACAACATTCTTAACCGGTATCATCTAATAGCGGTCAATATGAAGTTCCTTACACCCATTCTCTTCTCTGCCGGTGTCCTGGCTACGATGGACAACTCCTATGGCTCAAGTGGGGGCAGCTCCTATGGATCTTCGGGCTCATCGGACTCGTATGGAAACTCTGGCTCTTACGGCTCGTCGAACTCGTATGGAAGCTCTGGCTCCAACGGAGGCTCGGAAGGCTCAAAGATGGAGACGGGCTACGGCTCCAATACCATGAACGGAGGTGGCTCGAAGACTTACTCGGCTCAGGGCATGTCCATGTCTGCTCAGGCTAACACTCAAAGCAGCGGGATGGTGCACAAGGTATATTATCCTGGGTCTGAAATTGAGAGACTCGAGCTAATCACGTCCTACATAGGTGGTTGTTGGCGGTGACGCTGGGCTCGTGTATACTCCGGAATACATTATGGCAAGTATTGGCGATACAGTCGAGTTTACGTTTATGAAGGCCAACCACTCTGTCACTCAATCTGCGTTCGCGAAGCCATGTGTGAAGCTTGCTAGTGGTAATTTTTTCTAGATGGGATACTAAAGACTAAAACCGCTAATGTTTCATAGGTGTTGATTCCGGTCTAATGCCAAATCCCAACAACTCTGTGCAGCCGCCGCCCACATTCGTCTTCCAAGTGAAGACTATGGATCCTACTTGTGAGTGCTAGCTATTGCATGTAGTATGTATCGTGACTGACTGGTTGTTCTAGGGTTCTATTGCAAACAACGAACTGGCACCCACTGCGGAAAAGGTATGGTCTTCGCCATTAATCCGTCAGCGGACAAGACTTTCTCTGCCTTTAAGATGATGGCCATCCAACAAAACGGGACTGCAGAAGCTGGAAGCAGTATGGGCAATAGCATAGGTAGCGGTGCCTACGCAACTGCAGTCTCGAGCACTGTGACTATCAGCGCAGGAGGCGCTGCTGCTACCAACAGTGTTCAATCTTCAGGGTCAGGAGGCTCATACGTTGCGTCTGGCTCTGGCCAAGGAAGTGGAGAAACTTGCTCATGCCAATGTCTGTGTGGTGTGAACGCATGGCCCGCTGGCGCTGGTATCGGAAGCTATGGTGGCTATGGAGGTATGTATCGTTCTATTGCACCAGCTGCAACGACAACTGATGAGTGATTTAGGATCTCTCCCAATGTACTGATAAAAATACGATGATCTTTTTTGCTACCATTTTTTCTTTCTCAGCATACCTTTCTTCCTCGGTCATGCAAAACATCGATGGAATGGGAAAGGGTTGTGTCAATTAGCTATTGCTTTATGGGTCGCCATCAGTCTTCCTCGCTTTTCTTTAGAAGGCGACCATCAGGAGTTGTCCGTCTGGCAATCCCTTGGGAGGGTTAACTTTCCTTGGAGGTGCAGATATGACTGGATCGTATTCACTATACTAATAGATTTACCGGGTTTGAATGTTTATATATTGCTCACGTCTTGGACTGGAAAATGTAAAATTTTGCATCACCATTGTGCTGTCCTTTAATCAAGCAATGTGATACTAGGAGATGGCTAAGATTCTGATGATTCGCCAGTGAAGTAATTGGCGGATGCAGGAATTGGGCCCTGCGTAGCTCTTGAGAAATTTCGAGCTCACATTGGCCTCATGGTGTGTCAGTTGCATTAATCGTCGGGAGCACGAACATACTTGGACGCCAAACGTAGCCTGTTGTCTGGCGCAAAGTATTAACTGCAATTCGCTGGCTAGATGACGCAGTTGATACAAAAACCAAAAATATAATAGTCGTTGATCCTGCCGAATTCCCTAGTTGTTTTGCTGACTCAGATATCTTTTTCCTTTGTAACTCAGCTGAGAACAGTATGAGACTTTCTCGAGCCTTTGGCTTTCAAGCATGCGTCCACTCTACGCCTTCTCCTTCTCCTTCTTCTTCTTGGAGTTGGAGTTGGAGGCTTCACCAGACTTCTTGGCTTCCGCTACAACGGAAAAGGGTTGTTAGTAAAGGCGGATAAGCGGTGATTGACTGCTTTACCTGCTAGTTGCTTTTCGCGCATGATAGCTGCCTGCTGTTCTTTGATCCGGGCATACTCCGTTCCAGATTGCTACAGTAGGGGCAATAAGTTCACTCGCCCACTCGCAGCCTTGGAACAAGCCATTCACTTACTGTATTCTTCTTTTTCTAGTTGTGCGGAACTGTTAGTATACTTCTTGATTGCGTGTTTTCTACTTAGCGTAGAGGACTATGTAGCAGCAGACAGGCACCTCAAAGCCTGTGAGGTCTGCGTAGTTGAGAGGCACATCGGTTATGTAAGCTGCCAGCACCCGGCAGAATCAACTTCTGGGTGAGACTTGACTCACCTGCTGGGCTTGCTCCTTGAGATTTTTCTCTCGAGCCTTGTCCCGTTGATTTCCTCGAGCCATAGGGGCGAATAATGTAGGCGTATGCAATAGAGGCTATCTGGGGTGGTGGGTTTGATATGTGTCTTCGCAGCCACGACAACACTTGTAGAATATGCAGCGTAGATGGACGGGAGAGAAGGTGCTGGAGCTGTTCCACATCGACTAATTTAGATCTGAGTGAGACAGCCACGTGACCACGCGAACAAGACCCGCGTTCGCTTGATCCTTCCCCAGTTCTCTTGATACTCTACGCTGTGCGACTCCTTACTACTCTTCTTTCCGTCTCCAAGCTCTGCAAGAAGCCAGCTCAATGGTGCCGATACCTTCTATTGTTATGCGCGTGAGCAAGTGCGTTGAGGTACATAGATCGAACGTCTACCTGTCCAGCCCAGGCCGAGTTATTGATGCCGAAGGTGTTTCCTTATTGCCTGATTGACCTCGTGCTAAAGAGGCCTATAGTTCCTATTGTTCCTATTGTCTTGCCAATGCGGCCTGAATATGAGAAATTCCCAATTGAGGACCAAATGAGCGGACGTCTCTAGCGTGTGCGCTGTCTCCCGTTCTTCAATTTCTAATTACTTCATCAGCTTCGTCTTCTTGGTCTCGTCGTTCTTGCCATCGTACTTGCCATCTTTCACAAAGCATTCCAACTTTTAGTCACTTCACTTCTAAGCTGGTTGATCCAGCACTTCTGTCATATCGCGTATCAAAATTCACTTGAACGTCTTTTTCCGCACTGTTTCAATCGTCCTGCAAGCCAGTCAATTCGCTGCACCTGCCAAAATCTCTTTCACCTCACAAACGTCGTAAGTTAGGCTGCGCGCTTCACCATCTATATCTGGCTGCTAAACTCACTTTTCAGGCTTAGATCCAGCTGCAACTCACCTCATTCTAATCAATGTCTTCAATTAAGAAGCCAACGGCTGGTCGAGGGTACATCATACTTAACAGTATTCGGATCTTGAACATACTCGCCCTTTGCACCGTCATAGTGGCCAGTTGGGTTATGTTGGTAAAGACATTCGTTGTCTCCAGGGTATGTTACTCAATGTTGTTACCCAGCTAAAGGATTGTGTACTCACTGTGGTGCAGTTTTTCTTCTTCGACGCTGTTGGCCATGTAATGACTTCGTGCGTTAGCAGTACGTCGAAATTCCGCTTCCGGTTTCCCTGCCAAGCACTAATCATTGAATAGTGTTTTTGATCGTCTCGGAGCTTCCCGTACTCAAAGACCACTTTTCACGTAATTGGCCTTTACTTGGCCCAGCCTCAGGCTTCGTTGGACTTGGGTTTTCTATGGTCTTCGTCAGTGTTAGTATCTTGGGCAATCTCAACAAGCAAGCTACAAGTCAACAGTCTCTCGGTCTTCAATTTTGGCGCATCGTCATTACTTCTGGCATTCTGGTGGGCGTTCTCGGTGTTGTGAACATCATTGTTGTACGGAATACCTTCCCGCAGTCCTCATTATTAAAACAAACTGACAAATTTTAGAGTTATGTGTTTCAGGATACGAAGGCAGACGTTACCGCTCGTCAGGTCCGATCTCACGGCGCTATGGTAGCAGAGACTAGGGTTGCTGGCGGCTTCGAGGGCTCCCATAGGAAGTCTTATCGCAACACGTTTATGCACAATCGTCAAGTACCAAGAGTCACTGAAAACCGCCAGCAACTCAACCCGAAGATGCCTATCACAATCTCGGCGCCTATTGTTGTTGATACAGAACAATTTCGGAAGTTTGAATTCCCCCCCCGTGTGTCAAAACCAGATACTGCTTATCATCCTTACAATTTCGACAAAGCTTAGCTACACCTAGGGAATAGAGCCAGTTCTGTCCAACTTCTGGTCTTGATTTGGCGTTGGGCTTCCTCTTACTTTTTAGGACATTGCTTTACTATTGCAAGGCTACTAAGAAGGGTATTTTAGGCAGGAGAAAATTCAGATAACTTGTAATAGGCTGTGCCTTCCTTTTGGCTATCAAATATCATGTATCAACAGGGCATTCTCACAAGAGCATCTCAAGAAGACAGAGCCTATATTCTTGCGGTGACGCAAAGTCTATTCTTTCAGTAACGAAATGGTGCACGTAAAGCCAAAGGGTTCGTCCAACGTCTACCTGGTCACAACGGGTTCTCCCCGCTCATCCACGAGGCTCTCCTCCGTGCTGATGGGGCCGTCGCCGACTCGTGTGAGGATGACCCTGCTGATACCCTCTTGAAGTGCTTTGAATACGTTCACGTCTAGACCCTCCATACTTTGGGCGGAAATGTTTTTCCCATTTGTGGCCCAGCCTTCAAGGTGGCCCAAGTGCGCCTTGAAGACACCTGCAACTGCGTCGGTGTCCTTGCCCTGGAAATATATCACGGCGTTGGGACCCGCATCAAATGTGTACGCAGCAATGATCTTTCCTGCCTTCGCATTGATGTCCTCCACGACGCGGATGGCGGCGCGGGAAACGTCGTTTAGATAGAAGATTGGCGGTTCTGTGTCGAGACAGGTGGCATGGAAAGAGTTACTATCCTTCATTGTCAGACGCCCAAATGATTCAAAGTCCCGTCCCTTCACGGCTGCGACCATCTCCTTCATCCGCCCGGGCACGCTTGCGACACGCGCTGAAAACAGCGAAGATGTCGCTACTGTCGTCTGCATCCCCGTCGTCGAACTAACGCCTTTCTTCGCAGCGCTCACCACCAAGATTAAAGCCTGCATTTCCGGCCAGTGCGACGCCGGAGCCACCTCTACTGCCAAAGAATCTGCTCCTGACGTCTCTGTTCCCATTTCCCACGCCACGTAACCTCCGAACAGCGAGCGACAGGCGGATCCTGAGCCTTGGCGGGCAATGCGGGACAAATCTATAGGCGACTCCTTCAATAGATACAAGTCCGCGATGGCTCTAACTAGAGCAGCAAAGCCAGCGGCCGAACTGGCCAGCCCTGCTGCTGTGGGGAAGTTGTTCTCGGAGACGATGCGTAGGGGGAATTTGCTCAGGGCAGGCAGTTGCGGGTCTGACTCTTCGAGCTTCGCGCGCAAGAGCCTTAGCTCTCGGAAACATGCCTGCGTGCGGGCGCCGGAGACGTCTTGCGGCTGACCGTTGAGAAGGAGACTATCTGGGCCGAGAAAGGATGGCGAGCAGGCGGCCGTTGTGTGGGTACGCAGATCGGCTTGTGAGAGGGTAACGGAGAGCGAAGAGTTGGTGGGCAAGTTCAACTTGGGATCGCGCTTGCCCCAGTACCTGTCCAGGCATCAATTGGGCATTGCAATTCACAGATAACAGTCCACCTGTCGTTGGACTGCGAGGGCCGGGGCCTTACTTGATCACGGCAATATTGACCGGCGCAGTTGTGCTAGCCTTGTAAATTCTCAAGTCACTCATGCTTGCGAAGGTGGTAAATTGGCCGTGCACCGGGTATCCAAGGGAGGATGCGTAGTGAGTCTTTGTGAGGTGGCAGATGTGGTGAGAAGAAGGTGAGAAGAGAATGAGAAGGCGGTTTACGAGCTGAGGTGAGAGCTGTTCTTTTGTTGTGGGCGGTGTACCCTTGACGGGCTGACAGCCTGTCGGCGATATTGTCGCGGAGGGGTGGTGGGGCAGCGGATACCCCCGCCCTCGCCGAACCGTCCATCCACGTGCGACATATATATCTAGTATGTGTGTAGTCCCGAGCAGGTATCTATGTATGCCGTACAACACATCTTTCCATCTCGTCCCTCGCACGAACTACGAGGTACTCTGGGTACTCCATATACTATGTACTGCTTACGCAACCCCCAACGGAAACCGCTGATGGTATATGAAGTCGCTGCCAGTCTTTAACTGTTGGCTTCAATCCATGAGATCGCAGCTCGCATAAAGTGCACACTGTGCTTGCCCTTCCCCTCAACCTCGTCCCTTTCATTCTGCTCTATCTTCTCCTTGACCTTTTGCGTCAAGCTGAGTCTCTTGCCAACGGGTAGTAGCGAAGGCATGGCCAACGTCGTCCGCAGAAACACCCAGACAGATTCAAGATCCCAATTGAAACTCAGTGCATAGTTCAATGTCGTCTCCACATTGCCAATTATTATCTCCTTCAATAGAGTTACGTCAGCTGGATTGGCGACAACAGCTGCCCGCGAATAGAGGAAAAGCAGAAAGGACCACCCAGATATGTCGCTCTGGTGCTTCAGGCACCATGCTTGCACAAAACCTATGCCATCTGCCAGGCTTGATGCCAGAGTTTCTTCAATATCCGGACTGAAATATTCCACAAGCCATCGCGCGTATGACCAAGCGTAGTAATTCTTGGGATGCTGTTCTCCAGATCTCGCGGCGACCAGAAGGTCCGACCTGCAAACATGTTCCCACATCCATCTAGCATTGTGAGATTTACGGAATGTATCATCGTCGTGGTAGAGTTCTCGCCATTGCCCCCACACCCATTGGCGGTGATACCAAAGGGTTGGAGATTTGGTATGGCGATTAAGTGGAGACGTGAGTAATGTCTCAGTTGCGGCGAGTTCAATTTGAATAGCTTGCTGGATTGAGCGTTGGTAGTCGTCTCTCCTTACGTCTTCTATGGCCGTAGATAAGATCCTCTTTCTGAGATTTGCTGCTGTGAGATGCTCTGGGTCAAAGAGCAGAACGACAAACGATGCACAAAGAGCATTTTTAACTTCCTCAGGCGATTCGGGGGGTGCTTTTAAAAATCTTTGCAGGTGCCTGCGGGCAACGAGAAAAGAACGAATGAGAGTCTCTTTTGGAATACCGATGCTAGAGTTGTCCACTAATATGAGTGGTGTCTGAGCCGATGCCGAGCCAGCGTGAGACTGTGACGGTAAGACTTCGATGACCAACACCCCGTGAGATAGATCGAGGCAAGCACGGACTGCTTTATACGTGTCGTGGTCGAGGTCCGCGTCTGCCATTACGGAACATTTTCACAGCAGGACTGCTATCGGCTTAACGACCCTGGCAGCGATTACGTAACCAGCAGCATCTCAACACGTCTTGCCGATGTTTTTGCTCGATATAACTTTGCAAACTGCCTTTCCAGCGCCACAAGTGCCTTCCAACGCTCGAAACTTTTGCCGAGGATGCCTTCGTTACTCGCTACGGTGCTCGTGCTGCAGATCGTAATTCACCTCATAAATACAGTGGGTGCCTCGACAATAAATAACTTGGTACGGCCATTTCTGACAGGAATCATCTGAATGTAGCCGGCATGCTAACAGTGGAACAAGCTATGGGTCCTTTTCAATTGTGTGCCGACCGCCACATCCAAAGCTGTCCAAGAGCAGCGGCGATTGCAAGGAGAGGTCCTGAAAATACGCACCGAAATGAACAACACGAGCAGCCAGGACGAGTTTGCCAAATGGGCAAAGCTGCGGAGACAACATGACAAGGCGCTAGCTGAATTCGAGAAGCTATGTATGGGGACCTTCTTGTTAGTTCGAAGGATGCATGTGGCCACTAACATCGTCTCCAGCATCCACCGTCAGTGTGTCTCGAGCTTCTTTTGACAGAACGGTGTCCGCCATTCGCTGGCTCGGCACAAATGGGCTTCGCCTCTTCCTCCAGTTTTGGTATGCGAAGGAAGCCCTCTTCTGGCTACCCCAAGGCTGGGCCCCTAGATATGTTGAATGGCTATTGGCATTTCCGAAGGCACCGACTGGGAGTGTTAGTATTCAAGTGTGGGGTCTAGCATGCGCGAGCGCTGTACAGATGGTGGCAGCAGCCATAATGGCTGTTACTCTCTTAGTCTTAGGAGAGAACGGGCCGAAAGAGTCAACGCCGTTACAATCTGCGGCAGCGGCAGGCCCCCCTCCTGCTGCGACTAAGTCGGCCACAATTGCGAGGGAAAAAGAACTGTAGCTATATCCTGAGGCAGATCACGATCCACATTGTATATTATTCGTAATAATGATAACGATAATGATATGTGCACACTTCTGCTCAAAATGTTGATTCCATATGCTGGATACTCGGCAATGCTTTTGCTACATGATATGACCAGAAAGGAAAGGCATGTGTCTCATCAATTTGACGCAAGGTCCTCAGAGCTTTCACTAAGACGCTGCAACACGACGTGAGAGTCCTCTTGGCAGAGGCATGTTGGGTTGATCTTGGCGGACCTTTTTGACTTTGGGTGACCACGGAGGTTTGAAGATCGCCAAAGCTTCGAAAGTGCCGGGGACAGTCGCAGATTGAAGTTCTCTTGTGCGGGAGACCAAAAGATGGCTGTCGTATAGAGTTAGACCCACGTGGATAGACCCAGGTTGAAGCAAGAAACGATTGATGAAGCTTGATGAATAGATATGTTGTTAATTATGTACACATAGTCTGATTTAGTCCTGCTTGATGTTGAATGGCGTTGTGGAGTGAAAGATGAAGGATTCGGCATTTGCGAAAAAGAAATACGAAAAAGAAATGCGAAATATTAAAAGCCTCAGCCTCGCCAATCCGCTAGCTCGGAAGGTCCCGAGCGATTAGCTAAGCGCAACACCACTTGTCTCTTTGTGAGTGCATAGTTTCAGAGCAAAGGCCAGCTCAAGTCTTCTCGTCCGCATTTGTCCTCATGTGCGCGCTGACGACTGTCGGACTCATAGACTAGACAACGTCCCCAACTCTGGTCGCTATGGTTTCCTGGACTACGTACGCTCTCCCCTCTGTCTCTCCCGCAAGACCAACGCCGGACTATATACATGCAGCTAACCTGTCCGTACGGATCTCTCTAGTGCCAAAACGCTCCTTATAACCTTCGGCCCGCTCCTCATTCCGCGGATTCTCGCTATGTACCGCTCTGTCCGTTCCTCTGCCAAAAACCGATCGCGTCCCATCCAACCCGTACCGCGACATGTCTCTTACGCCCTCAATATCCTTTTCGTGACTGCCTGCCTCTTCCTCCTCTCAACGCTCCCTTACTTCCAACCTGAGAATATCTTCGTTACGACTGAGAGTCGGCTGCAGATTCCCACCGATGTTCTCTTCAAACGGCTGCAGAACATAAGACCATCAATTCCCCAGGACGACGTGCTGAAGGCGAAGCTCGTCTCGATGGAAGGCCGGATGCTCTACTTGACATATGGCCCCCGCCCCATAGCAGAATGTCTCTTTTGTAACTCAGATAACCCCGCTTCCTACCTCTACTACGCTCTGCCCACGATTCTCGCTCCTCACATCCTGCACATCGCAATTCTCGGCGGTGTCACATCCTCAATTCTGTCTGGTCGGGAGGGAAACATATGGCGAACGCAAGCAACCATTGTGGGCCTTGCACTAGCCCTAGCTGAGGTCTATATGGTCGGCACATACGACCACAAGGGCAACACGCGAGCGCTTCGTCTAGCCGACGTCGATGCCTTCCATTGGCGTATGCAGCTCTACAGAGGTGTTGCTGTCGCACTCGCGGATGTTATACTGGGATTGGGCCTCTACCTATCATCTACGAACAGACTATTTACTGTGCCTTTCTCCACTGCGGAGCGGTTGGAGAACGCCACGAGGACATTGGAATCCGCAAGCAGTAAGTTACGCGCGGTTGGTATTGTACGTAGTGCTATCGTTCGCGATGAAGGGTTACGAGGAAAGATGCAGAATTATTGGGTCGCAGAGGGAAAAATTATGGGCGAAGTGTACGAAGAGCGAGAGGTTGTGGACGGCATCAAAGGAGCGCTGACGCGGCTTGACGTACAGCGGATCACGGAAGAAGCTGAAAAGTACGCGGACGGGGTTGTCGGTGGGCTTCAGGTCATGCAGCCAGCTGGTATGGCTGTGCAATAAAGCTTGCCCTGTAATTGTGCGTGGGGTCTCTTTTTGATTTTGGAGAAGCTCAAAGTGGCGTTTGATGAAGGGCTTAGATGTACTCATACGTGGTATCACACCATTTCAGAGGTATAGACGGTGTGCGCATCTCGTACAAGGGAGTCTAATTCAATCTAATTAGACTCATGATTTCTGATTGAACGGCCGCTGGGATCTGGATACCCTAGGGATTTCGACACTCCAGGTCCCCTCTTTTCACATGCTTGCTGAGAGACGCTGGAAAGCAATCCTGTTCATCATATTTGGACATAAGGCGCGGCAGTAACAGCGCTAGTGAAGACCAAAGTCCGAAGTCATCACAGTATGCAGGTTTCTACAATATATTTCTCGCAATCGACGATAAGGTCATCAATTTATATTGTGTTCATGACATGTGCTGAACCAGCTCTTTTGAGGCAGATATTGGAATTCTTAGAGAAGCAATACACAGCTAAGATCCTAGGAGGGACAACCTCTCCAGCGCCTTGATGACTGGTGCCTCTTTGGGCTTTGCAGCCTGTTCTAGGCTTTCTTGCAGAACTCCGTTCGCTCCAGTAGCTCCGATTGCCGGGCCATCCTCGAGGACAATATCGACTTGTTTGTCCACACCATAGACCTCGCCCACATTCGCCCTTATCAGCTCCACAACGTCATTTAAAGTGGATTCAATCGCCAAGGCGCGCTCTCGCATTCCTCGCCTCAGCAACCCCTGAACAAGCCGCTCAACCTCATCCCTTATGCTGTTGACACGATCAATTAGGCGCCCAATCGAGTTCACGAGATACTCCTCTTCGTAGATGCTCCCCTTTTTGCCCCGTGCTCGTTTCCGCTCCTCTCGGCGCTTATTCTTCGATGTTCTGCGAGTTGTTTGGGTGTTGGCTGTGCCCGTTCGACCTGTGTATCGTGTGAAAAGGGATGCAGAGGTCGACGTGTCCGTCGGAGCCAGAGAGACGTTGTCTGGGGCGTCCGTCTCAGTTACCCCGTCGTAGAATGCGACTAGTTGGTATTGGCATGCGATATTTGGCGGGTTAGCAGAAGAACTTACGGGGGTCTTCCTCCTTTTTCTCTCTCAGCTCGCGCAATCTTGGAACCTGCGCGAGTATCTGCCCCTTGCAATCGGCAAGCAACTCTGTGCTGTTGGTAAGGGCATCCACCAATCCCTGGTCGACAACAGATTCAAGAAGCTGTCTCTTTCCGTGTAGGACAGCAACCCGCATAGCATCTGCAAAGAGATAGCCCTTGCAGAATATCCGAGCGGCGCTTTCTACATCCTGACGGTGATCAAGATGAATCCTCGCGGAGTTGGCGAAATCCTTAGCCTCATAGAGACTTTCTGCTAGAGCCACAGTAAGGTCTTGCGTCTGCGCTAATGGAATCGATGCTTGGGCGGCGCAAAATAGAGCCTCTCTCCACAATCCCGCAGCTCGATATGCATCCATGGCTTCCCTATGTAATGACAGGTATTCGAAGGCTGAAAATGTCAGATGTGAAGCGAACTTGAAAGGGCTAGGCACGGACCTATTCCAGCTTCCTTAAAATTGGACTGGGTGTTTAGATAATTTGCATAGAGTTTCATAACCTCGTTTAGTTTGTCCGACTGATATCTGTAGAGATCCAGGGCTTCCTTATATAATTCGTTCTTCAGCGTATAATCCTTTACCTCGTTGAATGCGCCTAGTTTATGCAAATGTTTCAAGGCCTTTGCATATCGGCTGAGATGATCGTCGATGGAATACATCCGGCGACCTTGAGGCATCTCCTTGTGTTTTTGTAGGAAAGGCAGATATTCCCGTGGATCCTACAGGTCAAATTAACCATCAATACAAAGGAGACGTGAGCCGGGCGGAGCTACCATCTGTGACTGTTGTGCTACGAGGAGAGCCAAGTCAAGATCGTAGAGGCCTAATGCATGATCATAGAGTTTATTGACATCCGCCAGGAAGCAGATGTGTTCCACAGCTTTCTCCGCAGCATCTTGGCCCTCACCTATTCAACTTTAGTACTTGTACAGACATAAGATCGAACACCTACCCCTGAGCTTAGCCACTACCAGCAATCCCGCTTCTAGATCCGGGGGTAGTTTGCAGACATGGGCAGTGATGATGTTTTGGAGGTTTGTCGATACTCGGCCTTGCAAAACTTCCAAGAAGGCGTCGCAAATACGGTTGACTTTAGATATCCTAGACATGGCTGAGCCCGAGATATCCTTTGAACCCTTTGCGGAAAGAGCCTTATCAGTCAATTCCGAAGATTTAAGGGTCTCCCGGTACATAGTTTTGGAGACATCTTCCTCTCTAAATGGCTGTCAGCATTGAGTCTGCAATTTGGATAGATGAAAGCCTACTTTAACTGAGATAGGAATAAATCAATGTGTTCAGCCTTCTTGATTTGGTCAACGAAAGTCCCCACGTTTGACATGAACTGTTCAGGGGCGTGATCATGCAAGATATTTATGTCAACTCTATGACTCCGACATGCAAGAAAGGCCGTTTTATAATCTTTCGACGATAGACTCCGTCGAATCCCAGCGAGAACAAGCGCGCGAGGGAAAATTGTTTCTAGATTACCACGTGGCATTTGCAGGACAAGACAGAAGGAAGACGGCATGACGGAAACCAACCTCGCGCCACGCTCTATGGTGCGGCATCTCTCATCCGTTTCGGGGTCGTCCGGCGGGATCACAAGTGCTTCGGAAACACGATGGTTCCGTTCTAGAATAAATTCAGAAAATAAATCTGTGGAAGCAAAGGGGTTTAATACTTTCCGAGTCCATCAGGTGGACAAACTTGAGAAGGTGTTGTGTTGTTGTGAAGATGAGATGAGCAGGTGTGGTGAGGAATGACGTGCAACCCCCCTTGATCAATGTTTCACCGTTGGCACACAAATCACCGCGATCGGTGAGGCAGAAAGACGCTGTCTAGAGTACTTTCTTTAGCATATGGAAAAGGCTGTATCCGCTAGACCAACTACATTGTCTTACCTCGCCTTCATACTGGATGGATTCCACCTGAACAAGTGACATATATTGCCCTGGCCGGCTAGAAGAAAACCTGGAGATGGTAGTGAATTCTAGAGAATCTCCGGATGTGTCTGCCTCCTGTACCCTCCCGTCATAGCACTGAATGCATAGCACACCGTAATCTGACCTAGGGAAGATTCGTGCAACCCCGAAAATGGCAGAATAATCGAACCTTCGACTGAACGCCTTCATAGATTGGTCAATCCTATAGCCGGAAATATGGGCTCCGGAAAGACCAGAGGTGAGGCAAAAAATGTCAGTATCACCAACGAAACAGATTTGCCGAGCCATACCCTGTCTGTTAGATGGTATAGTACAGATTCGGGTAGGAAGTTTAATTGATTTAGCTTTAAGGTCCCACTCCCAAACATCAACCTCACCGCGCCGCAGTACAGCTATGCGTGAGCTTGTTTGACTGATGCAAGCAGCGACCGCCTCTGAGTCTAAGGATAACTCATGAAGACCCATTGGTGGAGGGATATTGGTTCGCCGGAGAGGCGTTAGTTTCAAGGCACCTAAAGAAGAGAGTAAGTAAAGAGTGGTACCTGCAATTGAGGGTAACATTACGTCCGTCAATAACTGCGACTACCCCAAAATCGTAAGGAGGCGAAGTCAATCCTGTTGCATAAGAGGCTACATACTCCAAAATATGGACAGAGTCTAGTGACAATCAGCACTGATGCAGCATTCTTATGACGGTCGAAACTTACTTCCGCAAGAGAGAGCAAGTCTCAAAGGTGACTCCGGGTGCCAAGATAGTGCAGTCTCCACTGACCCGCCGTTCAGGTTTGGAAGGTAGATCTCTTGTTTTAGATAGTAATGGTAGTTGCCCATTGTCCATAGTTGAACCCGATCCTTGAAACACACAGCGAGTACTGTCGAGTCAATATTCCATTGCAGCTCTATGTCTGAACCCCATGTTTTTTGCTCTTCTCGTGTTAAACGCAGGCTGAATTGGCCATGGCGAAGACCGTTCCGCTCAAAGAAAACGACATCAATTCTGCCTTCCAAGCGTTGGATACCTGCCATGAGGTTACCCGCAGGCCTCCAGCTCAATGCTCCTTCCAAGGCATCCGTTGGCTCACTAACGCTGTCCAAAACGCCGTCCCTGGAAAACACTCGGATGATCCGTCGTTTCTTGGCTTCCACAGTCGATACAGCAACAAAAGCGCCATCACCTCTCCAACTTATAGTTGCCCTGCCTTTGTCGAGGGGACTAAGATGACCTTCATCCACTCTCTCTGGTATTGTTGGATCGTGCAATATCTTTGCTCGTTTCCCTTTAAACTGCGTCTCGGCCTTCCCCCACCCAACCGAGACATGCTTGGACGCTTGAAGATCGTCTGGGGAAAATGCGTACTCTTTGAGAGTCTCGAAATCCCGGGTCATCAGAAGAAATGTGTCTGCACAAGTGACAATAGAAAGCATTTCTTCATCCGGCGACCACTCAGCAGCTGCGATTCCAGCATCCACAGAACCCACAATTTCGATTTTGTCTTGACCGTCAAAGGATTCTTCGCTGACAACGACAATGTCTCCACCAGCCATAACTAAACATGTTATCCTCCTGTCCTCGAAATACTGCAAACACAAGACTTTGTCACACACCAGGTCTCGTCTTGGACACGGCGCATCCCACGAAGCAATATTGCATGTTTGCCAAGAGGATTTCTCATCTCTGCCACTAGAGGGACTTAACTCTAGAAGCTTTAGGTCTATAATGGCGCTATCTTCTGACGGCCCAAAAACGCAGAGCAATGATCCATATGGATCAGCGCCAGAACCTCTCGACCATTTCTTAGTAGTAAGAGGCAAACCAGGCACTTCCGTTGAAGATAGATCTAGCGTACTTTGGTAAATATTCTTGAGGTTACGCATCGTGCAAGACTGAAATTTTCGATGAAGTATGAAAAATGTTGTAGGGAGGGAAAAATTCGTTGTGGTTTGCGGCTCTTTTACATCAGTAAATAGACAAATTTCAGGCGAGACTACGAAAACTATTTTCGGCCGGTGAAATATCAACAGCTCTTCAATGGTGTAAGAACCAATTTGCAGATTTCAATTTGTACAGCTTTACAAGATATCACCTCCCGATCATCCCCCCCGGGAACTTTGAAATGACTACACGAAGACCTTCATGTTTCAAGACCCTAATTCCAATCGAGCCATCAGTTCTTGTAAGTTTGCCAGACTGTAGAATTGTCATGTTAGTAAGTACGAGACCACAGTATACGGTCACGGACTAGCTAGTCTCACCAGCAATACCGAACGGGGCACTGAAGCCGACAGCTATATGTATAATACATCAGTAGAAGCACTTGGACGTCAATTGGGGTAACCAACCCATGAATGTCCAGTATCTGAGCGCGAAGTACTTGGTCAGTGGGTTGAAGGGAATGTTGCTGCGGGGGCCCTCAGGGTAGTGATAAGGGCTGCTCATCCGGGCCGGAGTAGTGTGAAGTCCCCGTCGGGCAACGCTGGAGGTTGATGACGCAGCCCGGAAGGCCGATCGTGAAAGCATCTGGCTCTTGATCAGCTATAGGAAGCATGGTAATGTGCGGCATAGGGCCGTGGGAAGTCCGAACCGTGGCAATTAAATTTTATGAGGAGACAGTTTGATTGTCGAGGTCGTTGTTTTCCGCTTGTCCTGCGAGGCACAAGGTACGGAGTACCCAGACGGGATGAGGCTTCGATTACGTGAATCAGTGCCAAGGCGCCTTACCATATTTAGACGTGCGTAGAACCGCATAGAGTACTTACACCAATCTCCGGTGGGAACTGCCGTCAGAATTATTTTCGACTAAAATTTTTACTGAGATTTTTCTTTTTAGAATACCAACTATGATAACTATTTCCCAGAACCCAAAAATCGCGAAACTACTTGCGATGAACGCCTGGAAATTATTACCTTATAAAAGCATACTAAAAAATCTTAGACTCAAATTGCAGCTATTACTAAGCTCAATAAGTTAATATGTTGACAAATTTGGACAAAGTATCTAAAGATAAGTAATTTCTCAAATTGGCCTTAATTAGAATACCCCTTAATTTTTACTAAAGCTTTAAAACAATAACTTGTTACATTCATTACTAGTAATAAATAAACTCAAAGATTATTTTAGAAGAAAATTTAAGAGAAAATAAGTTTTCAGTATAGTTATTAATTAATTAAGAAGACAATAAATATAATAAAATATTATAAGAGAATGTCTAGAAAAAAGTAAGTTTATTAAAATTTAATAATAATTTACTAATCACTTATAGATTTAATGTTTTAATAATTAATAAGACAAAGCAAACACAATGATATTGAGAACAATTAAAATGAAGAAAATATAATGGCAAAGACTTTAGATATTGTAAAATAAGTGATACTAATATACATTACTTAAGCTTGAGTGTACTAAGTAACTTAATTTATAAATAAAGTTTTCCTATTATAAGGGACCAGAATTAATTCTTAACTGAAATTCAATAAGATAGTGTATAATTATATCTTTTGATATTTTAGACGATAAAACTTAATTATTAAGTAATAAACTTTTAAATAATATCTTTAATAAAGAAAAAAGAAAAGTGCTTTCCTTTATTCCTTAAGTGCTCTTTATAGTAGTTCTTCATTAAGTCATTGATTATCTGCTTATTACAAACATCTTGAGCCTTACTAGGAACACTATGAATATGAGAGCGACATTATTATCATTGGACTGGATTATGGTTCTATAGGGCTAGGGGCAGTATATATGGCTTAACAAAGATAAACTGAATACGAGAATGAAAGGTACTTTGTAACATAAAGTCCTAAGGGGCAAGAAATGTGGTTGTAGCTCGACAGTGATGCGCTATTGTACTATATACAGTTAGTGTGCTAAGAGACGTGTATATATAAATCCAGGAGGTTACTTTTCCTAAAAGTAGCGATTAGTTCTACATTAGAAATTAATGTTCCTAAGCTATTAAAATTCAGTCCATCACATATAATATTGCTAAGCCTTTATATACTGTTAATTTTTACTCTTAAGCTTCGTAAAGTTGCTACGACAGTGCTTAGCATTTAGCCTGACGTCATCTACACTGTTTTAACAATCTGAAGGGCTGGCTTTAAGGCTAGCTCTAACGTACTTAATAAAAATAAGTGTGTACTAAAGTAGGGTTTTGTAATAATCTGACTCTGAGAAGGTCTTGTCTCTTAATTTGTCTTGATGTTTAGATATATAACGTGGCGTTCTTTAAATGACTATGAGACAAGTATGTTAGTCTTGTATACTGAGATAGTGAAACAGTTCTGCTGTAACTATATCAAAAGATATCTTGGACGATGATTCTTGGTATGAAGCTTATATTGCTAAACTAACAAGACTTTTAGTGAAGAGGAAAGAAAAGACACTTTCTCTAAGACTCTAGTGCTATACTTATAGCTACCTCTTCACTGATCTTTCAGCTACCTGATAACGGGCAACTCATACCGTTTAAGGAATTCTTTTTTTGGCGTGACTCATACCTGACTTACGCTGAGTTCAATAATGAAACTTGAGTTGTTATGACTCACAACTCTCTATCTATACTTAAGCTACCCACTATACCTAGCTGATGTATTCTTCAGCTATCAAGTGTTCTTCAGCTCTCCTGGTCTTTTATCTATGATTAACAGTTCTTCGTCCATAGGTCGTGGTGGTTCCTGTTGATTGGTCATTTCCTGACTAGATCACTTGGCAGTTGTGTGGCTGGCTGAAGTCACTGCCTTAACTAGGGTATAGGTGATTTACTGAGTTGCTGCAGTTTGCACTCTCAGCGCAAACCCCTGCTCTAGCCCTCACTCACCCACAGTAAGTACTGTCTATCCTCATATTTAGTTCATCTTTGCTGAGCCATTTGAGCCATCTACATCTCATAGGCTAACAATCCGGTCTAATGGTTCTAGCATCACTTTCATATCTATGGTGTTCCTGATGAGGCTCAGGATATTCATAACAGGTTTATGCAATTAGTACTCTTAGTATTGAGAGTGTAACTCGTGATAAATCATCTTGTGACGATCTAACTTCAATAGAGTCTTATCTCCTAGTTTGTCTTAGTGTTCAAGTACATAGCGAAACATTTTTAGAGTAATTATAAAATAGTTATATCAGTTCTGTATACTAAAATAGTAAAATAGTTCTATTACAACTATATTAAAAGATATTTTAGATAATGATTCTTAGTACAAAGCTTTATTGTTAAACTAATAAGACATTCAGTAAAGAGAGAAGAAAAGATGCTTTCTCTAAGATTTTAACATAATATTTATAATTATCTCTTCACTAATCTCTTGGTTGTCCGTTAACGAATAACTTATATCTTTTAATGTGTACTTTTTTCAGCGTGACTTACACATAACTCATGTCAAATCTAATAATAAAACTTAAGTTACTATGACTTATAACTTTCTGTCCATACTTAAGTTGCTTACTTGTTACAAACATTTTGAACCTCATCAGAAACATCATAGATACAAGGGTAGTGCTGTTACTATTGGACCAGATCACGGACTTATAGAGTTAAGAATGGTATATATAGCTTAACAAGAATAATCTGAATATAAGGACAGATAGTACTTGCTGTAGGTAGGTAGGGGCCGAAGTAAAGATCTGCACAATCAGTGCTCTCAGCACTAAGAACATGACTCGCAACAACTCAATAAATCACTTACACCTTGATTAAGGCAACAACCTCAACTAGTAACACTACTGCCAAGCAGTCTAGCTAGGAAGAAACTAGTTAACAGAAACCTCCATTATCTACAAACCTAGAACTGTTAGTTGCGAAAACGGGACTAGAAGAACTGAAGAATACTTAGTAGCTAAAAGATATATCAGCTAAGTGTAGCAAGTAGCTCAGGTATAAATAGAAAGTTATAAGTTATAATGACTTAGATTTCATTTTTGAACTTAATATGAGTTATATATAAGTCACACTGAAAGGAATATGTTCTAAATGATATAAGTCGTCCGTTAGTAGGCGATCAAGAAATCAGTGAAGAGGCAATTATAAATACTATATTAAGATCTCAAGGAAAATATCTTTTCTTTCCTTTTCACTGAATATTTTATTAGTTTAGTAATAAAGCTTCATATCAAGAATTATTGCCTAAAATAATTTTTGATATAATTGCAATAAGACTATTTTACTATCTTAGTATACAGGATCAATATAACTGTTTCATGGTTATCTCAAGAACGTCTCAGTATATATTCGAATACTAAGATAAACTAGGAAATAAGATTTTATCAGAGTCAGATTGTTACATTGCTATTGAATGATCATATACTATATTACAAATGTACTAAAGTATAACTCACAATCTAAATTTCAAATGAGAAAACTTAAGTCATATAGTAACTTATATCATTCTTATCTATATGCAATCATTGTACAAATCATTGCTTCTAGTTAACATGTTTCTCAGCTATTTTAGCTACTTAAAGATCCATTAGTTTAATTTCCTGAATCGCTTTTAGCTAATTCCTAACTAAAAGCCTTCGTAGTTTGTTAATTACTTCTCATATAGCTTTCTTAGTGTCATGCTAACTAGTTGAGTTCACCAAGTAAAGGTTACTTAATCAGAATATTGTCTCATATTTTTCAGTTACTACGTATTGTTACTATAGATTTCATACTATGTGTAATGGCAGAAACTTTAAGTACCTTAAAGTAGGCAATACTAATATGTGTTACTTGATTTTAGTATAATATGAAGCCCTAAGGGGTGAGGACTGCGGTTGTGGCTTGATGGCGGTACGCTGTTATGCCGCATGCAGTTAGCATACTGAGAGGTGCATATATGCAAATTCACTAGGCTGCTTCTCCCAGAAACAATAATTAGTTCTACACTAGAAATTGACATTCTCAAGTCATTAGAATTCAGTTTATCGCATATAGCATTGCGGAGCCTCCATATGCTGTTAATTCTTATTCTTGAGCCTTGTGATATTACTACGATAGCACTTAGCATTTAGCCCGACATTGTCTATACTATTTTAGCAATCTAAAAAGAGTTGACTTTAAGACTGGCCCTGATACTTAAATGCTCTAAGTAACTCAATTTGTAAATAAGATCTTCTCGTTACTGGAAACTAGAATTACTTTCTAGTTGGAATTTGATGAGGTAGTGTGCAATTATATCTTTCAATATCTTAAGTGATGAAACTTAATTGCTAAGTAACAAATATTTAAATAATATATTTGATGAAGAAAAGAGAAAAATGCTTTCTGTTACTCTCCAAGTACTCTTTATAGTAACTCTTTATTAAATCACTGATCACTTGCCATTGGGTAATCACAAACTATATTACAGTTATGCTAAGGTATGATTTATAATCTGATTTCTAATTCAGAAAACCTAAGTTACTTTATAACTTATACCTTTCTTACTTATATATAATTACTGCACGACTCATTACTTCTAACTGACATGTTTCTTAACTACCTCAGCTAGTCAGAGATCTATTAGTTCAATTCTCTAACTCGCTTTTAGCTAGTTCTTGACTAAAAATTTTTGTGGTTTGTTAATTGCTGCTTGTATAGCTTTATTGACATTATAGTAGCTAGTTGAGTTTATTAAGTGAAGACTATTTAACTAGAGTTTTGTTTTATATTTTTTAGTTGCTGTGTATAACGTATAGTGTATAAGCTTGACAGCTTGTGCATTGTCACTTTAAGTTTACATTTCAGCAAGTTTTGTCGCTATTCATATTCAGTAACTAGCTCTTTCAGTTATATGCCATACTCAATGAAACTTTGTTTGCAATCTAGTCTGATAATTCCTATGTTATTTCTATATTTGTGATATCTTATAGCTTAGAGCTTAAGATGTCTATAACATCCTAACAAATTTAGTTACTATTTATATTCAGTATCTGGCTTTTTTAGCCATATACTAGACCTAATAAGACTTCATTCGCAATTAGATTCAATAGTTTCTGTACTACTTTATCACAAATATTTCAAGCCTTATTAGGAATGTTACAAACATAGAAGTGGCACTAGTACCATAGAACTAGATCATAAACTCATAGGATTAAGGATGGTATGTATAACTTAGCAAGAATGAACTGAATATAAGAACAGACAGTACTTGCCATAGGGAAGTAAAGGCCAAAGCAAGAGTTCGCGTAATTAGCGTTCTTAGTGTTGAGAGTACAACTTACAATAGCTCAATAAATCACCCAAACCCTGATCAAAGTAACGATCTTAATGGGTAACATGACTGCTAAATAGCCTAGCCAGGAAGTAACCAACTAATAGGAATCACCACAACTCATAAGTGCAAAACCATTAGTGGTGGAAGCAAGAATCAGGAAAGTTAAAGAATACTTAGCAGTTGAAAGATATATTAGTTAAGTATAGTAGGCAGCTCAGGTATAAATAGAGAAGTTATGCGTCATGGTGACTCAGGTTTCATTATTGGACTTAGTGTGAGTTAAGCATGAGTTACGTTAAGAAAAAAATATATCAAGTATTTTAAGTCATCTGTTAGTAAGTAATTAAGAGATTAGTGAAGAGGAGACTATAAATACAGCGTTAGAATCTTAGGGAAAGTATTTTCCTTTCTCTCTTCATTGAATATCTTATTAATTTAGCAATAAAGTTTTGTACTAAGAATCATCGCCCAAGATATCTTTCGATATAGTTGCATTAGAACTATTTTGCTATTTTAGTATATAAAGTTAACATAACTATCTCATGGTTATCTTAAGAACACCTTGCTAAATACCTGAACACTTGAACAAACTAAAAGACAAGACTTTATCAGAGTTAGATCGTCACATTATTCAATAACTAGATAAAGAATATTATCAGAACAGTATTAATACCACTTGACATTCAAGAAAGTAAATTACAATAGCATGAAAAGCTTTTTATAGCACTACAATATTAAACTTATTTCTTGTGCCAGAGAAGACAAAACTTAACTCAATAGTATACATGTTATAAATATCTCAAGCCTTATCAAAATAATGCTATAAATATGAAAGTAGTATTGATTATTACTGACTTAGATCGTGATTCCATAGAATTAAGAATATCATATACAGCTCAGTAAAGATAAATTGAATACAAGGAAAGACTATATTTACTAAAGTTGAGTAAGGGCTAAAGTGAGGCTCACACAATCAGTACTCTCAGTACTGAGAGCATAACTTATGGTAACTTAATAATTTACCCACACCTTGGTCAGAGCAATGACTTTAGTTAATTATAGAAATGTCAAGTAATCTAATCAGAAAGCGATTAACTGTATAGAGTTTTATAGATAACAGAATTTAGAACTATTAGACATAAATGAAGAATTAAGGAAGCTAAAAGATACTTAGTATCTGAAGGACATGTTAGCTAGGTATAGTAGGTAGTTCAAGCATAGATGAAGAATTATAAGTTATGATAATTTAGATTTCATTATTGAACTCAAGATAAGTTATGTTGTAAGTTATACTGAAAAGTATATATACTAAGTAGTATAAGTCATCTATTGGCAAGTTACTAAGAGATTAGTGAAAAGGTAGCTATAAATACTACATTAGAATTTCAAGGAAAGTATCTTTTCTTTTCTCTTTATTGAATATTTTAATAGTTCAGTAATTAAGTTTTGTACTAAGAATTATTACTTTAAAATATCTTTTAATATAGTTGTAGCAAAACTGTTTTACTATCACAGTATATAGAATTAATATAACTATTTTACAGTTATTTTATGAATATCTCATTATGTACCTGAACTTTTAAGACAAATTAGAATACAAGACTTATTAGTATTAAATCGTAACAATATATCAAGTATTGTCAAGGCCAGCCTTAAAGCTAGCCTTTCAGATTGCTAAAACAGTATGAACCATATTAGGCTGAACGCTAAATGCTGTTATAATAATGTTATAAGGCTTAAGAGTAAAAGTTAACAGTATATAAAGGCTTAGCAATACTATATGTGATGAACTGAATTCTAATAGCTTATGAATGTTAATTTCTAGTGTAGAACTAATCATTATTTCTGAGAGAAGTAGTCTTCTAAATTTACATATATAGGTCTCTTGGTACGCTAATTGCATGTCATGGACATTCTGAACCTCATCAGGAATGCCATAGATATGGGAGTAGCGCTGGAACCATTGGAATAGATTGCTAGCTTATAGAACATGGACAGCTCGAACAGCTTGGCAAGAATAAACTGAATACGAGAATAAGCGGTACTTGCTGTAAAAGCGTGGTGACTAGAACAGGGGTTTGCACAATCAGCGCTCTCAGTGCTGAGAGTATGACCTACGGCAACCCAATAAATTATCCACACCCCTGTCAAGGTAACGACCTTACTCAACTACATTACTGTCAAGAAGTTTAGCCAGGAAGCGACCAGCCAACAGGAACCACCACGACCTACGGATGAAGAACTGTTGGTCATGAGTAAAGGATCATGAAAGCTGAGAAAACACTTGGCAGCTGAAGGACATATCAGCTGGGTATAGTAGGCAGCTCAGGGTATGGATGGAGAATTATGAGTTATGACAACTCAGGTTTCATTATTGGACTCAGCGTGAGTCAAATGTGAGTCACGCTGAGGAAAAAATACTCCAAGTGGTATGAGTCACCCATTGGCAAGTGGTCAAGAGGTCAATGAAGAGGTAGCTATAAATATAGCGTTGGAGTCTCAGAGAAAGCGTCTTTCCTTCCCTCTTCACTGAAAGTCTTATTAGTTTAGTAATATAAGCTTCGTACCAAGAATCATCACCCAAGATATCTTTCGATATAAGTTACAGTAAGACTATTTCGCTATCTTAATATATGAGACCAATATATCTGTTTCACAGTCACCCAAAGAACGCCATGCTGTATACCTGAACACCGAGACAAATTAGGAGACAAGATCTCATCAGAGTCAGATCATTACATTGCATGTAATACAATGATGTACTACTGCTGAGCTACAATTGCAGTTCTCACACCTTAAGGCTTCACGTTACAAATATATACTTAATTTAATTTTAATACCTTTTTGATATTTAACATGTAAAGAAAAAAGTTAAGCTATAGTAATTGTGAATAAAATATCAAGGTACAGAAAATATGCAAAAAAAAATTGAAAATTAAATAAGATAAAAGTAATTAAATAATTGCCTTAATTATTAGATCTCAATTTGATTGAAACAATTTGAAGCAATATGGAAATTGAATTAAGTATGATATTTAATTGCTCTAGTAATATTATAAAGCTTTAACAATAGTGTTGCACAATCTTTAAATTAATAAGTAAAGAAAGACTCTCTACTCTTATTGCAAAGATAAAATCTTGTCTTGAAGCTGTTATTCTAGCCCAAGGTGCTGCTACACCTTACTAATTAATGAATTTAATTTTAAATCATTTATGTCTGGGGGGCAGAGACTTAACCCCATGCCCCAAGTACATGCACTGTATGAGCCGCCGACTTTCACTGCAGTCGTGAAAAATAAAACCGAAGCGAATTTCTTTGTGGGCGACCTTGCCACCGTCACCGAGTCAATTCCGCCCCGTCCGTCAGTGCACAGCAGTCCAGACCATGGAGGACCTCTTTGAAGTCTTCGATGAGCCTCCCAAAGTGGTCAGTACGTCGGCCGTGCCGCCGAAATCGAAGTTGAAGGGCGAAGCAGGCAAGAAGAGGCAGGCTAACGGAGATGTGAAAGAGGCGGCTCCAGCGGATGAGAAGGAAGATGCGGTCATGCAAGACGGCCTGCCGAACGAGCAGAATTGCAGAGCAGAAGTGCAGCAGAGCCGAGACAGTGCGCACGGTTCGAAGAGGCAGCGCCGCGAGGTGGATGCTGATCCTGTGGTGACCGATTCGTTCGAGACAGAGCAATCTCGTGAAGTTGCAGCTTCTGCGGGCCTACAGGCAACGAAGGATGAAGCCGCGGTCGTACTCTCCCATCAAGTTCGACATCAAGTGGCTTTGCCTCCAGACTACGACTACGTGCCTATCTCGGAACACAAGGCCCCAGAAACACCTTTCAGAACATGGCCGTTCAAATTGGACCCTTTCCAACAAGTTTCTGTTGCTTGTATTGAGCGAGGAGAGAGTGTTCTAGTCTCAGCTCATACCAGTGCTGGGAAAACAGTGGTCGCAGAATACGCTATCGCGCAATGCTTAAAGAACAACCAACGGGTCATCTACACGAGTCCCATCAAGGCGTTGAGCAATCAGAAGTATCGCGAATTTGAGGCAGAGTTTGGAGATGTAGGCCTGATGACAGGCGATGTCACCAAGAACCCTACAGCAACGTGCCTTGTGATGACAACAGAGGTTGGTTGAATAGGAGTTACAGTACTATTGCTTTAGCTGACGGCTTGGTAGATCCTTCGTTCAATGCTGTATAGAGGATCAGAAATTATGAGAGAAGTCGGATGGGTGGTTTTTGATGAAGTACATTACATGAGAGATAAAGGTTCGCATCCTGCCCGAGCCTCTTCCGCCACCGTTTGCTAACGCAGAATAGTTCGTGGTGTGGTTTGGGAAGAAACGATTATCCTGTTACCAGACAAAGTTCGCTATGTATTCCTATCAGCGACAATCCCGAACGCAATGCAGTTCTCGGAATGGATCACCAAAACCCACAACCAACCCTGCCATGTTGTTTACACGAACTTCCGCCCAACGCCCTTGCAACAGTACCTGTTCCCTGCTGGTGGCGATGGGATCCATCTGGTCGTTGATGAGAAGGGCACATTTCGAGAAGACAATTTTCAAAAGGCCATGGCTTCTATAGCAGAAAATCAAGGCGACGATCCAGCCGATGCGAATGCAAAGTGGAAAAAGAAAGGAAAGGATGCAAAAACGGGCAAAGGGGGTACCAAAGGCCCTTCAGATATATACAAGATTGTGAAGATGATTATGATGAAGAACTACAATCCAGTCATCGTCTTCAGCTTCAGTAAGCGAGAGTGTGAAGCATATGCTCTTCAGATGGCTTCGTTGGCTTTCAACGATGACTCGGAGAAGGCGGTAGTTCAACGAGTTTTTGAAAGTGCAATGGAGACACTCTCTGAGGAGGATAGAGCTCTTCCCCAAATACAGCATATTTTGCCTTTGCTCCGGAGAGGTGTTGGCGTCCATCATTCCGGTCTTCTACCAATTTTGAAGGAAACTATTGAAATACTCTTTCAGGAAGGTCTCATAAAAGTTCTTTTCGCCACAGAAACGTTTTCCATCGGTCTCAATATGCCGGCGAAGACTGTGGTTTTCACCAGTGTACGAAAATTCGATGGTATTACTGAACGCTGGGTCAGCCCTTCAGAGTATATCCAAATGTCTGGTCGAGCTGGACGAAGAGGGCTTGATGACCGAGGCATTGTTATCCTGATGGTGAACGCAAAGTTGGAGCCTGCCACAGCAAAAGAGATCGTTCGAGGGGAGCAAGATAAGCTCAATTCTGCTTTTTATCTGGGGTATAACATGATTCTCAATCTCATGCGGGTTGAGGGCATATCTCCAGAATTCATGCTTGAGCGCTGTTTCTATCAATTTCAGAATACTGCTAGTGTGTCCGGGCTGGAAAGAGGTGATTATCATCTTCTGAAAGAACTACGTCCATTACTAATAGTTAGCTTCTAGAGCTACAGGATATTGAGGCCGAGAAAAATGCCATTGAAATTGTTGATGAGCCAACAATCAAAGATTATTTTGACTTACGGCAACAGTTGAATACCTACACGAAAGATATGCGAGACGTCATCAACCACCCAAACTACTGTCTTCAATTTATGCAACCTGGCCGACTTGTGAGGATCAAGCATCTCGAACATGATTTCGGCTGGGGAGCCGTTGTTAATTTTACCCCTCGCCGACAGGCGAATGGCCAGAAAGCGGAAGAGCTTTCTCCACAGCAATCCTATATTATCGACGTTTTGTTGTTAGTTTCAGACAACACCTCTGTTGGTACTTCAACTCACAAGGACCTTCCTATTGGAGTGAGGCCACCTGCCGAAGGAGAGAAGGGAAAGATGGACGTGGTTCCAGTTTTGCTGTCTTGTGTCGAGGGGATCGGGCACGTGCGGCTGTTCCTCCCTAAAGATGTCAAGTTACCAGAACAGAGAATCACTGTGAGAAAATCACTCGAAGAAGTTGAGCGAAGATTTCCAGATGGGATTGCCATCCTGGATCCCATAGAGAATATGGGGATTACGGACGACTCGTTCAAACAACTCCTCCGGGTAAGTGCCTCTATTGGCCCCAATAACGCTGAACTAAGCTAACAAAACCCGAAGAAAATTGAAATTTTAGAGTCCCGTCTTCTAGCCAATCCCTTGCATAACTCGCCTCGCCTGCCAGACCTGTACAACCAATACGCGCATAAAGTCAGCCTACAGCAGAAGATCAAAGATATTAAGAAACGGATATCGGAAGCATTGTCTATCATCCAACTGGACGAGCTCAAATGCCGGAAGCGCGTTTTGCGTCGCCTAGGCTTTATCAACGACCAGGAGGTTATCCAGCTGAAGGCCAGAGTGGCGTGTGAGATTAGCACTGGCGACGAGGTGCTATTGAGCGAGCTTTTACTTAATCGTTTCTTCAACGAGTTGACTCCCGAGCTTTGCGGGGCAGTCTTGACTTGCTTCATAAACGAAGAACAGAGCAAGAAGCCGCCCAAACTCAGCGAAGAACTAAATAAGCCATTCTTGGAGATCCAGCGACAGGCGAAGATCATTGCCAAAGTCTCCCAGGAGAGTAAGATGAAGGTGAATGAGGACGATTATTTGAAAAAGTTTAGCCCCGACCTGATGGGGGTTGTTTATGCATGGCTACGGGGGTCCTCCTTTGCAGAGATATGGTGAGAAGTACTCCATTCATTGTTTCTCCTAGCGACCGCTCTAACAACTATAACAGTAAAATGACAGACATCTACGAGGGTAGCTTGATCCGAATGTTTAGGCAGCTCGAAGAACTGATGAGGCAGATGGCCCAAGCCGCGAAGGTCATGGGCAGCGGCGAGTTGGAGAGGACTTTTGAGACGGCGCTCACAAAGACAAAGAGGGATATTGTTTCCGCGGCGTCGCTGTACCTTTGAAGTATACGATCCGGAATCATCAAAGCGGTTATTGTCGCGGAGTCTCAAGATACTATTTAGGGGCGAAGATAGGTAAACTAAATCGGACGCTTCTACTAACTTGCCATGGCTAATGGATACGCTTTCTATCGTGGACAGAATGTTGACCAAAGTGATAAAGTGGCAAGGGGTGTATGTATCATAGCCTAGAAAACGAGAAAACTATTTTGGAAATTGCTACCGTCGGAGGTGCTGCTTCCAGTTTCGCCGAAACAGATACCGCAACGCCCATGCCGATAGAGAAAAGGTTACGCAAGTGATCCCATAAACTGTGCAAGCAGTAGTAAAGGTAACCAGGTTTTTAAATGTTAGAGGCACCCCATGCAAACCATGCCCACTCACATCCCTAACCTCGGCGAGCCGCCCAGCCCCTCATCTTTCACGCCGCCAACCTGATGATCCACCCTCCTGGAGGCACTCTCGTACAGGAACCCGACGGGCGCCCTCCCGGTCAGCATGGACTCGCCCTTAAACCCTACATAACTCAATCTCGTCACCTCCTCTTCTCCACCGGAAAAATTGTCCTCGAAGAATAGGGTAATGCCGTGGGTGTTATTCCATAGCGCACGCCTCAGAGGGATCTCTTGCACGTCTGCAGTCTGAGAGAGCTCGAGTACTTGCGTTGCCTGGAGATCCACGGCGGCCGAGAAGTCGAGGTCGTCACGATTCAGGTAGAGCCGGAGAGTGCGTGGGGCTGTGGGGCTGTGAGAGGTACGGAGGAGCAGAGCGTGTAACTTGACATTAGTGGAGAAGCTGGCCATACCAAGGGAGTCAATTAGTGGGCTGGTCAAGTGTTTCCGTCTGCGGGCTCATGGGAGGCAAGACGTACGGAATGTACATCAAGATCTGCTCATCAGCGTCGCTAGCAAGTTCAGGCTCAGGGTTCAGACGCTCAGCCCAGGTTTTCTTCACAATGGCCGCACCCGCTCCAACCAAACCCTCATTTAGTGTACGAAGATTGTCGAAGTCGACGAAGTTGTAAAGTAGAGTTTGGAGGGCAGGACTGACGTCGTCGCTATGATCGTGGACGTGGTCATGACCGCCGTGCTCATCGTGACAGTGAGCCATGTTTGTCTTTCTTTTTGTCCAGTAGGTCTTTCGGAGGTTTTCGGTGTGGGCGGTACCTCTGCCCTACTTGCGTCATTGTGCACTCTCGCCCGGCGATCTCCGTTATGCACAAAGCTCGCATACGCAGTAGACTTATGTCTGTTTGTGTACTCCGTATGTATTGTGTATGGTTTCTATATGTATGTACTTTGTACCTATGTACTAAGTACATATACGACAGGTCACATGGAGATTCATCGGCCAATGGTCCAAATATATTCATCGGATGGGTACAGTGACCAGTGAGGCTCTTACCACACTGGGCGCGCAAAGAAAGGGTCCCAGAGATAAAGCTAGGCGCTCGCGACTGTTTAATCATGGATTACCATGCTCCATACATAGGAGGCGGAGCACTCAATCCTCGCTGGTACCTTGCTCTTAACGAATGACGCTACAGAAGGCTCCGACGCGACGCATGACCGATGTCAGACGGGGTTATTTTCCGCGGACAATCGTTGAGAGATCTGAAGAAATTTGTGTCTAAATTTCGGGAAAGTGAAGCTAAATGACGGTTGGACGACGAACCAGTTGGACAAGGGGCTAGTTGAGGGAAAGTAGCGGCGCAGAGGAAACAAGGCTACACCGTTGCTGTATCGCCGAGGAGATCCAAAATTCGGAGCTCGGAGAGCTGTAATTTTCCGTTTTGCACGCTGCTGTCGTGGCATGTTGACATGACTCTCTCTGTGGAAAGATCAGGAAATATTTGCGCTTGTTCTCTTTGAAGTTAGGCTTTTTATTGTTTGAATATTGGCTAAAATCTATTATTCTATCAAGCAACTCTAGATGTTCAGCATCCTCGGCTCTCCTGGTCAGAATCTCGCCCTTTCAGCGATCGAGTTCGCAGAAACCAGTAACGACTCTACTCGGATGATGGGGTAAGGACCAGCACGCCCTCAGCCCAGGGAGGTGTTATTGGAGGAACACTAACGAAGTGTGTTGCAGTCGATCTGAGAAATGTTCTGGGGGCTCGCAACGTTCACAGGGTGTCGAGCTTTGTACCAAGGGCGAGCACTTTGAAAATACCAGCCGCACTTCGGACACTAGAGTAATACATGATCTAAGAGCAGATGTTAGCATTGAGTTTCGAGCGGTGAGTACCGAGGAATCGATCGTTTAAAGGGTTCATACATGTGTCTTCTCTCCTACAGCTACAAATCTTGGAATGATTGAAACGGTGTTCCTAAGTGTAGAGCGACAATCCTTTGTGAGCCTGACGTGTTATTTTATTTACAAAATGCCGTTTTTGGTGTTGCCATTGTTCGTTGTCTTGGCCACACGAATACTTTAGAAGCCAAAAGTGTTGGTGTAGCTATGACATCAGAAGTATCACTCCGGTAACGGTTGCGGATGAAAGAGCGAGGTCAGCATACTATCGTATCCCATGCTTACACCAAATAAGTTGAAAATATTCCGTACTAACGCTCTTGAAGCCCAGGAAGGGTCTAGAGCCTAGCAGTTGGTCTCCACTTTGCATACGGATGTTCCTCGCCAGTGGGAATGAGGTGATCGACGCCCAGAGTATTGACGAGGCCAGGATGCACTTGGGAAAGATCTGTGATACCAATCATGCGCATGGATGTCTCCAATTCGTCCCGAAGAACTTCGAGAGTACATGCGTCAGCCTAGAGAGCAGTCCGGAAGAACCCATTCCACTTACTTCCTATGAGATGCTCCACACCTTCTTGTCCGTAATTGAGGGCATACAGAAAATGCCTACCTAATCCAACGGCTCGAGCCCCAAGGCATAAAGCTTTGAGGATGTCCGTGCCTCGTCGGATGCCTCCATTAACATAGACTTCCATTACGTCGAAGACCTCAGGGCAACATCGCTGCAGCTCGAGCAAAATAAATATGGCTGGAGGTGACCTGGAAGCTCGTGCATACACTGCATATCAAAAATTCAGGAGAGATCTCACGTATCCAAAGACCTGCCGCCGTGATTGCTGACCATAATGGCCTCAACCCCATGCTCCATGGCCAGCTTCGCATCCGCTGCGGTCTGAACACCTTTTAACATGATTGGGAGATTCGTTGCTCTCCTTAGCCACGGTATGTCTTCCCACGAGAGGCTTGCGTCAACGTAAGCGCCCATTATTCTTTCCAACCCACCCCCTTTGCTATCATTTTTCGCTCTTGCGCCACTCATTGGCGTGTTTAGACTCTCATCTGCTTTCACTCTTTCATCCTTTTCTCTCTTACCCGCTACCGGTGCATCTACCGTGACAATTACAGCCTTGATGCCAAGGTCTTGAACTGTTCTCAGAAGCTCTTCAGACTTTCGTCGATCCTTATTCACATATAGCTGGAAGAAAAAGGGGTAATCTCTAGGGGCTTCTGGAACGATCTCTCTAAGAGGAAAGCTGGCATTTGTCGGTATCTGTATCTACCTTTAGTCCCCGAGTGGTTGAGAGACTGTAACCTCCTAGAAATCAACATACACATGGAATAATGCCTTCGCTAGCTGCACCACGAGCCAATGCTTTCTCTCCTTCGGGGTGAATCAACTTGGCCATTGCGGCTGGAGACACGAACAGAGGCAATGAAGATTTGTTGCCTAAAATACTGGTCCCTGTGTCGACATTGGAAACGTTTCGCAGAATCCTGGGACGGAAGAAGATTCTGTCATAGGATTTTTTGTTAAGATTCCAAGTTATCAGATCAGTAGCCGCCGAGGAATAGAAAGCCCACGCCTTCTTGGAAATCGATTTGCTTGCGGCGTTTTCAAAATCATATGCGTTAATGATAGAAGACAATGGCGGCCTGTCTCCTTGGAATGCCAATTGTTTAACCTCTTCCGGTAGTGGTTTGACCCATTCTGGTGTTAGGGTACTCTCGTCTAGAGTCCCAAGGAGCTTGTCTGGTGGAAGATGAGCACCAATTATGGAATGGGCGTGCACTTCTTCATAAGCTCTTGTTGCGTCCCGGCCTGCGTATCGTAGGATAACTGGCAAGTTAGATCGTGTCAGAAGCAGTCGCTTTATAAGTAGTGGTTTCGGTACCTACCTCTTGCTCCGCCAGGGTGCTCCAGGGCAAAATCCGTTACATCGTAGACCTTCCTATTTACCACAATCCAGGCATCCGTAGGTATATTGTGAGATGAAATATCCTTTACGGACAGAAGCTTAGTCGCACACATTGGACCAAGGCGCATCAGCGACAAAAGTCTTGATGGAGAAAGCGCGGGTGGTATAAAACGATGAAATGGGGGAATAGAATTGAAAATGAAGGCGGAAGGAATAGGGGGAAATATAAACTCGAAAGGGAAGAAGATAGCTATGCAAGCTTCTTCATCTTAACCTGCCGATTGCGACGGTTGTTGGAAGGTTTTCCGGGGCTCGGGGTATTTACTTCCGTGAGATCGGAATAATTCCGTTCTACAGCAAGAGCACCAAGCTTTATTGACCGAACCGCTTCAGGTACATGCACTTACCCGGAGTAAACAGTGTGATATGTTAAGAATCACTATTTCCTTTGGAGGATACGTTTCTGATTGAGGTACAGAGCACGAATACAAGCTATTCCGCACAAGCGTTCAATATGTGATGGGATGGATTCATTTTGTGATTTCCCCGCGATCGGCTCTCTGCCATCCCACAAGAATATTTGGTGCACCGCTTTGTAGGAGAATGACAGTGAAGCAACTAATAGTGATCTCCATTTAAAGTAAGACTTTGGTAGCAACGCTGAGCAACCACGCAGCATCTTGCCACCCACCCTCTTCGTCCCGTCGCACCAGATCTTCATCACCACCTTCTGAGGGTGGTTCCAGTATAACTCTTTCCGACTCTTCACGCCTTCTCCTCGTCTCGATGCTCTTGACCTCACGTTCTTCGTTGTCCTCCTCTACTTGTCCCTCACTTTCTTCTTCTAATTCCTCGCCGTCTTCCTCTACCGCAAACAATGACCAACCAATTAGTTTGTCAACCCAACTTCCAAGCCCAAACCCCCTCTGCCGGGCAATACGGCTGAGTTCAACCTCTTCATTAGCGTCATCATACACGTTCTCATTTATGTCTATAAAGTCTGGCTCAGTGACGAATTCATCCTCGAAGTATCCGGCCATTCCGTCGCCATTAGTCCCAACTCTCGGAGTCCGCGACCCTAGCGGAGTCAGTGAGTCGATTTTTGTTCTGGATCCTCGCCTCGATCCCACTCGGGATTGGATCCGCGATCCGCCTCGAGAATTATGCCGCGAATAGGGCGAGAACTCGTCGTCGGCGAAGGAAATATCCTCCCTTGCCCCATTGTCAACAAGACTCGTCGAGGACGCTCGACTCACTAGCCAACTTTGTCCCTTTGACTCTCGTGTCTTGGAAGAAATAATGGCACCAGCGCGTTGCAACCACTCAGACGGGTCTTCGCCATGCTCTCCAGATTTCGACCTTGGGCTACCTTTGTTCCGAACGAGATGTGAGGAAGACTTCGACTTTGGGATTGCGGTTTGCTTCGCCCTTGTTAATCGCGCCGAGGAACTGTCGCGGGATAGGATTCCGGGCGTTGTCGGAGCCTTAGTACGGGCGTCCATATGTTAGCCGATTTTCACAGACATGTGAAAAGAGGAAGTCGAAGTGTATGCTGAGCGACGTACAGATTTCCCTTCGATGTACGACGAACGGCCACAGGTATCGTTGAGGTCAGGAAGTTCTTCCTCATCGCCGATGGGGAATTTCGGAGTCAGAGGAGCGAGGGAGAGGTGGTTGAGGGACGTTGTGGAACGTCTGGAATGCCGCTTGTATGCAATCTGGGAAAGAGCTTATCATTAGCCAAACCGACACGACGCACCGAAACAACGACAGGGACCTTCACTTACATCCATATCTGCGGCGGGTACCGTAGACAGTCGAGTAGTCAATCTTACTAACCAAACCAGCGGAAGGGATAATTGAGCCAGAAAAGAAAGGTAGACGGGAACGAAGGCGTTGCAGTAGGTTGTAGCCGGGCCAAGTTCGGCTTCGCTTGACAAATGCTAAAGCGATCACCAGCTGGGTTTAGAATTGTTAGGGCAACTCAAGACGATGCTCTAGCCTTATCGATAACGCCCCTCCATGTCTTGGAACGAATGCGAGTATGGAGGACAGCATATGGACTGGGTTTTAACGTCCACGGTGATATAATGTTCAGGACATTAGCTTTATATTTTGCGTGTTTACAATAAATTTCTACTGCTACGGATTCGATTTGCCACGGCCGTTATGATATGTTTCCCTTGTTCACGACAAATCCTTCAATTGCAGCTGCCAGCCGTTAGCACGTTCTACAGAGAATGAGATCATCTTTACCCATGACTTACCAATTGCTGCCCAGAGTCTGTTCTCTGCCTCCTGAAAGACAAGCGATCGTGGGCTGTAGAACACCTCATCACTGACTTCCTCCGGGTGTCGGGGAAGGCAATGCATGAACTTCCAATTTTTCTTCGCACCACCTCTCTCGGCAAGTTCAGAAGTTACTTGAAAGCCTTCAAATGCCTTTATTCGCGCAGCTTTCTCCGCTTCCTGCCCCATTGATATCCAGGTGTCCGTGAAAATCACATCTGCATCCTTCACTGCTTCCTCCGGCACCCTCGTCTCTGTGATTCGTCCAGCGCTCCTCACACCATCGCCTGCTTCCTTAATGACATCTCTCATTGATTGGGGTATCTCATGTCCTTTAGGGGACGCAACAGATACGTCGATACCGAGCTTTCTTGCTCCTATCGCAAGGTCAAAAAGGATATTATTAGAATCGCCAACCCATGCAAATTTCAAGCCTTCGAGTCCTAGCCCTGATGTGGCTGATCTGCTTGGCGTAGAGGTAGGCGAGAATGTCTCGCGTACGGTAAGCAAATCTGCAATCGTTTGTAGAGGATGGTAATCATCAGAGAGTGCGTTGATAACTGGTACCGTTGAGCTCTTTGCGAGATCAATTATGTCTGAGTGTGGGCCGACTCGTGCGACAATGCAAGAAACCATGGAAGATAGGACGACAGATGTGTCATAGAGGGACTCATTGACCTTTAAAGTAGCATTAGCAAGCTTCGTTAATGCCGAATACAACGCTAACAAGGGGCAGTTTCAAAAGAGGCTTATTGTATAAATCAATACAAGATCTGTTGTTTGGGTTGTGATGATAGTAAATATGGTAAATAAAAATTTTTTTGAATTTCTCATCCAACACTCCTACTGTATACATGCGCTATTGGGTACCATTCAAAGCACAATGGCATTAGGAAGAAATGAATAACTAACGTTTAGCTGTATATCATCTTTACCTAAAAACATTGGATGACCACTCATAGTCACCACTGCGCCTTCAGTAGACACTCTTGTTCTGGTACTGCGCTTATTGAAGACCATGGCAACTGTCTTTCCCGTCAAGCTGCCTAGAAGACTTTTGGGTATGGAGCCTGACTTTATTGCATGCTTGTGGGCCGCCGCATTGCGGACGAGGGTAGTAAGTTCGGCGGGACTCAAGTCGGCAATTGAGAGAAGATGACGGGGAGCAAGCGGAGAGGTAAGGAAGCTTGATGGAGTTGAGTATGCTCGGCACTGAGGGCGCGTGAGCATACGTAGTGATGCCGTGGCAGAGCGGAGAGTGGATGAGGAGAGCATTCTTTTCTGTCAATGTGGGGACGCAATTGGCTCTCTGTCGAGGAGAAGCCGGACGCGGAATCAGCTCGCTGTGTTGTAGGATTCAGTGACTCCCATTCATGTATGGGAGTGTGCTAGATGCCTTAATGAGTCAAGTTTTGATATACGAATTTGAAGCTTTTCGGAAGTGGCTGCACTCTAGGAATTTTTGGCGTCGGATTTGTGCACGCCATCCCCTCCTCGCGAATTATCCGGATTGTGCAGGTCATGCAGGGGTGTCCCGCGTTTCGTCGTTTCGTTGGCAATCAGCGGGTGGGCTTGTCCAACGGATCGCGGAACCTCACCTTTCCTTCTGTCTCTCTCTCCTTGCTCTCTCTTCTTGCCATTACGTATACATACCTATCCCAACACCTCGACCGGTCTTGCTCACCCATTACTAGAGCTCCTGTCGAACTTATTCACTCACTACTATTTTCCTACCTGCTGTCAGCTCGTTTTATATCCCGGCTTATGGTTTCTACTTCCTATGTTTCTCCTCTCATGAATTTTGTCTCATAATGTCTGACAATCCCGAAGAAACACCCCTCTCTAGAGTCTCACAAACCTCGCCCGACCAGCGGCTGTCTTCGTCGGGATCGGTTCGGTCGGGTCGCTCTAATGAGTCTACTGAATCGACGCCACTGTTATCCCGTCAAGAAGAGGAATCCGATCATGAAGATGGGCAACCGTACCAGAATGGCGGCGCCTCCCCTGCTGCGTCGTGGCTACGAGCAATCCAGGAGGGGATTCATAGGACCTCTGCGCCCAAAGAATCGAGCCCGAGACGATGGCCGAGCCTTGTAGCCTTTCTTCTGCTGAGTGGAGCTGTTGTTGCCATCATGGGATTGGGTTTCTTTGCACCAGCAGTTGTAGAGGAATACGCCAAGGAAGCCGCAGTGTTTGAGCCAACAAAATTGTCCATAGATTCGTTTACCGCGACGGGTATTCTAGCAAGAATGCAGGGTACATTTGTGTTAGACGCGTCCCGAGTACGCAATAGTGCTGTCCGTAACCTTGGTCGCGCAGGGACCTGGGTTGCGCACAAGATCGAAGCCGAAGAATCGAAGGTGCGGGTATACCTTCCTGAATACGATAACGTACTTCTTGGAACAGCAACTATTCCAAGGATTGTTGTCAACATTAGAAATGGCCAAACGACAAACGTCGACATTGTGGCCCACATTGAACCGGGAGATATGGATGGGATTCGTACGATCGCAAACGACTGGCTCGAAGGAAATCTGGAGCGGTTACGAGTACTAGGAAAAGTGGATGTTGGACTGAAATCTGGATTAGTCCCTCTTGGGACTCAAAGCGTGTCGGAAATCTTGGTCTTTGAAGGTCAATCTTTGTATAGCTCCGTCGCCCATCTCTTTAGATTAACAAGAAGGGATTCTAATCATTGGGAATTCTATAGGCCAAAATCTCCCAGCTATCCCTAAATACAATATAACTCGACTGAACTTCCGTGAAGTTCTTCTTCCAGAGCACCGGAAAGGCATGGCCGCCGAAGTTTCATTAACTGTTCCCAATGAATATCCAGTTCAGTTTTTGGTGCCTCCGCTTGGTTTTGATATTTTAGTACCCAGTTGTGCGCCGTCAGACCCGTACATTCTGCTGGCAGACGCGATTACGGAAGAGATTCGGGTCGAGCCACAAGAAGAAGTGCACGTGGGTGTTGGTGGTCTCGTTCGTCAGCTTCCGGATACCTTGACAAGAGCGTGTCCGCACACCAATTTGTCTCCCCTTGATCTTTTGCTTGGGGATTTTCTTCACGGAAACGAGACGACAATCTACGTTCGCGGTTCCAATTCGCCGTCACCGGATACGCCAAGATGGATCAGTGATCTTCTTTCCAGCGTTACGGTTCCTGTCCCGTTTCCGGGACGCACTTTCGATAATTTGATCAGGAACTTCACTCTCGCTGATGTTCGTTTCAGCTTGCCTGATCCACTTGCCGAACCAGGCACTCCTGAGGCGCAACCACGATTATCAGCCATTGTTAAGGTTCTGGTGGCTCTACCCAAAGAAATGAATTTTCATATAAACGTCTCTCACGTCCGTGCCAACGCGAATGTATACTACCACGGAAAGAAGCTTGGTAATCTGGACTTGGATAAATGGCAGAAGGCAAATTCGACTCGTCTCATTGACGATGAGAGTGATGTTCCTGAGTTGGTGGTGGAGGCAAGGGTTGAGGAAGCCCCCTTGGAGGTAACAGACGACGACGTTTTCACAGATGTGATACAGGCCATGATCTTTGGTGGAAAAGGGGTGATACTAGGTATAAAGGCGGATGTGGATGTGAAAGTTGAGGCGGTTTTGGGTAAATTTGCTATCAAGGATCTCCCGGCCGAAGGGAAAGTAGTCGTGAAACGTTTGTAAGCCCCACCACGCTGCGTTTTCGTCTTTTCTGACGCCTTCAACAGCTGTCACGAAAGGGTTTGGTTCGTTCTCACCAAAAGTCGGCTCCCTCAAAATTGTGGAGACAAGCAAAACGAGTCTCACGCTACAGGCCACGATGAATTTCACCAATCCCACAGAATACTCAGCGAAGGTGCCTTATGTGAACATCAATCTTCTTAGTAACAGTACCATCTTGGGTTATGCTACTGCTAGAGACGTTGAACTCATTCCTGGAGACAATGACAATGTTGTGGTTGAGGCTGTCTGGGATCCTCTCACACTAGGTGGAAAGGAAGGGCAGAACATTGGACGAGATTTTCTGTCCCAATACATATCTGGTATGTTATTTAATTGATCATCTAGTCACTAGATTGTTTCCCTGACGGAGTGGACAGGTCGAAATATGACAATAACGCTCAAGACTCACAGAGGAACGTTTCCATCATACCCTGCCCTTGGAGCCGCTCTATCGTCACTGGAGATTGAGCTTCCGGCGCCGAAATTTAGCACTCCGAAGCGACCAGATGACGGTAATGGTGGCGACGGTGGTGGCGACGGTGATGACGGGAAAGATGACAGCCCGCATTTCATAAAGGATGCAACGGTATTGCCAAATCTCATAGATTTCTTCCAGAACTTTTAGGTCATCCCCTCGATATCGTATTTTACATATATTTTCAACAATTTCCTTTTGGGTTGGCTAGATAGAGAAAGCTTGGGTTCAGTCGAGACAGTCTTCTGTAGTGGGTGTTCAGGTTGTGTTTGGGGTTCGAGATATGAGTCATGTACGAATTTTAGACCGCAACAGCAGAAGAAATCGTTTCAGTTAGATGCCATACATTTCCACTTTTGTGTGCTCCTTTCTGAAATCTGCAGGAAAAGAAAGAATCTTGTTGAGCTCTCTTCCTTGTTGCTCCAGAGGTATTGACAAGCCTTCGCTAAGACTACCTACGTGACTTATTCGCAGATGCACCTCCTAAGTTCTACCGCGGTCTTCACGCTCATCTCCCCGTTGCAGTACACAACCACCTTCATCACATCTGTCAACGCTACAGCCTACTACAACCACACCCAACCAGTTGGCCACATTGTATACGACCTTCCCTTCGCCGTCAACCCTAATACCACCACTGAGACCCCGCGACTCCCTGTCGATTGGGCTTTGGGGGACGCTGGGTACGAGGCTGTCAAGGAGGCGTTGGGTGGGACGTTGAAGCTTGATGGAAAGGCTAATGTTGGTGTTAAGATCGGGAAATGGGATGAAATGATATATTTCCAAGGGAAGGGTATTGGAGCGAAGGTCAGGCTGTAATGAGAAGATGAGAAGGTTCTTGCAATTAGGGGTTCCGGTTGCACTTCAACGGTGACTCTTCGTATATCTAGGGGTCTGGCGTTATGTTCTGGGTAAGTACCAGGCGGTACAAATTTTATGGAAAAATACTTTTACTTTGTTGCTGTCTTGCGATTATCTATAGATACTCTTGATTCCTTTGGAGTAGGGAGATCGCCTCCTCAGACCTTGATGATAGCAGGAATTGAAGTTGCAACTCTCTAAAAACTCCATGAGAGGAAGGGACGATACATGCAAATTGGACTTTTGAACCAACTGAAAATGGATATGAAAAATTTACAGCTGTTCTTGTTCAAATAGCCAAATCAGATGTCTAAAAACACCACGATTAGCTGGGGGCAAGTCATATTTAACCTGGAGGTAGGGCGCTAGCATCGACAAGATCTTGGGCCTCTTTTTCGATTTCGTCATTGGGGCCGTAGAGTGGGGACCGCGGAAGAGCCATTAGACCTTTGAAAGTCAGCATTAGAACCCCGTATCAAAGGATAGGATATCATACCTGTTCGAGCCGATTCGAGGATACCAAATGGGCCGATTAACTTCATGAAGGCATCTATCCGAGATGGTTTTGCAGAGCTATATTACCACAAGGTCAGCATGACCTATTTGAAACATCCATAGAGCCTCCACAGGTGTCCTTACACTTCCACAATGCAATTGTTTGTGCTGATATCCAAAACCTTGCCTCCGAACTGATGGGTCAAATGCGTAATAGCCTCCAGATGCTCATGTTTGTGTCGGAGCGCCTCGCTCACAGCGAGCTTCGATGGATGAAAATCGCCTCGAGCCATTGCTTCTCCACTTGCGGACTGCTCTAGGTTCCGTGCGGAATTCCGAGCGTTCTCAGCGTCGGCCGCAGTCATCTCGCGGTGGTGGGCCAGAAGCTCTTCGAAGTATTCGGGCCCTAGGATGGAGACCTTGGCAAGAAGCAGTTCCCTTTGGACAAGCGGCGCTGCGGTATAGTCCAATACGGCCCATACCGGGACAAGATCCTCGAGCTGGCGACGAGCTTGCTCGACAACGCCATCTTGACCAGACAGAACGATGGTCATCCGAGAGAGGTCTTCGACCTCGGTGTTGCACACGACCAAGCTATCGATGTTGAAGCCCCTTGCTGCGAGGATGCCGGAAACGCGAGATAAGACGCCCGGCTCATTTTGGACAAGACAATTCAGGATGTGTCGCTTTGGTGGTGCGGCGGTGGGGATGGGGGTCTCGTAGAGGATTGATGAAACGGCAGCCGGAGCAGACCACGAGGAAGCTGAGGGAAGGTAATCTGAAATTGGCAGAGGTGAGATGCGACGGTGGAGGGCCTTGTACGCAAGCGCAGAGGTGGACGACGAGGTCGATTCGCATCTTCGGCTCACGACAGTGAGGAGTGAGTGCGGGTTGCGCGCAGTGAGACGAGCACATGCCGAGCGTGCAGAGATGTTGATGATGATGGCTCGTGGGGCAGCCATTTGCTGCGAATTCACAGCGTTGTCGAAGCCAACTCGGTCGTAATTTTGTTATTGAGAGAAGAGCGAGTACAGTGGTGATTCACAGATTCACGGATTCACAGAGCTGGGGTGCGGAGTACGGAGTAATAACATGCGCAGTACGAAGTACTCCGTACGCCATAGTTCTTAAAGTCGGGTTTATAAATGCCAGTGTTGGGGAAATTTATTAAAGCCTGCCCTTACCCGAAGACGCCTAGCGCGAAGAGGTAAAACGGGGGCATTTGAGCCGCATTACGAATGTTCTAGGTGTCTAGGTACCGAGTAGAACGCCCGCCTACTCATACTTTCCCCCCATCGCCAATATCTACCATCGACTCGTCAACCACGCCTGCTAGTACCTTCCCTATCTCTTGCTCTTACACCTCTGGGCAGCCTGCAGTCACTGTCACTGACGCCATTTTACTCCTACCCGCAGCCATGACTGACGAAGAGCGACGGTCTGCTAAGCGGTCCCGCTTTGACCAGACAGATCCTCGTGAGCGTGATCGTGACCGAGACCGTGACCGTGACCGTGACCGTGACCGACATGGCAGTGTCGAAGAGAGCAGTAGCAGTAGACGGGCTTCACGCTTCGACCGCCGTTCTCGATCACCCCCCCCCAGAGCTTCGCGGAGAGGACGTAGTCGCAGTCCATTGAGTCGACAGAGTCGAGAGCCTTTCAGTCCGGCGACCGAGGAGCGCAAGAAGCCTGCCATTGATCCTGCAGCAGCAGCTGGTATGTTCATGATTCATTCTACCTCTTGATCTGAATTTTGACTGACATTAAGACCTAGCTGCGGCCGCAGCGAGAATCAATGCCCAAATTCAGGCGAAGAAGGGTATCCAGCATGTGGACGTTCCGCCAATCCGAAGCGTATACCTCGCCTTCCCTCATGACTTCGGCTCCTTTGCTGCTAGCTGACTTTCTTTCATAACCAGGGCTCTAGCGCTAGTGGAAAGGCCGCCTCTCCGAATGCTCACGCGGGCAGTAACGTGAATGGTGAAATGTACATTGCGGATGGCGATTATATCAAGGATATTGAAGTCAACGATCTTCGGAATCGTTACACGCTGACCAAAGGTTCAACACAGAAGATGGTAAATACTCCCATTGTTCCGTATCCACTGATGACATCAGGCCTTCCTCATCTCTCCATTTGCTCTGAGCTTGCTCTGGCATATCAGACTCTCATAGGCTTTGTTCATCTCTTACCTAGAATCTTATGTTTTGAGGGAGGAGACACGAGCTTACAGACAGTGCAATAGCACTCTACCGTACGCACTCATTGGCATCTGCTAACTCCCACTGCGTGACATCTAGATTAAAGAAGAGACTGGCGCCGGTACGCTCAACCTTACAGTTTTAGTGTTAGTGGAATATAAAGCTTATTGGTATTAACTTGTAAAGATGTCACGACTCGTGGAGCCTACTATCCGGACAAGAGCTTGGCAACCCCTGCGGTAAGACTCATTCCTCATTGTGAGCTATGGAAACCTTAGACTAAGATATCTTACAACAGAATCCCCCCCTATACCTCCACGTCACCAGCACTACGAAGGAAGGCCTTGAAAAGGCTGTAGCGAAAATCGAGGAGCTCATGCAGCAGGAACTTCCGAACTTGGTTGACGAGAGGAGGTTCAGGAGGAAAGAGCCTGACCAAGTAGAACGTGACGAATTGGGACGTGTAAGCTGAAGATAACTTTGCCACCCGCAGCAGACCGTTCACTAACTCAACCATACGTCATACTAGCGTAAATGGCCCGAAGAGCGTATTCCAATTGACCTAGAACCTATCCCAGGCTTTAACCTCCGAGCACAGGTCGTTGGACACGGTGGCGCTTATGTGAAGCATATCCAGCAGGAGACTCGATGTCGTGTGCAGATTAAAGGCCGTGGCTCCGGCTTTTTAGAACATGGTACTGGCCGCGAGAGTGACGAGCCAATGTATTTGCATGTCGCGTAAGTCTTGATTCCGTGGGAACATGGCCTGCGCGTGGGTAGTATTATCGAGCTGACACATGAATAGAGGCCCTGACCCTCGCGAAGTACAACACGCCAAAGAGCTCTGTGAAGACCTTCTCGCGAATGTCAGACAGCAGTACGAGCGATTTAAAGAGCAACCTCCACCCCAGCAGCAGTACAACTATGGCCACCACAACAATGGAAATTACAACCAGCGTGCTCCTGACCGTAGCGGCTCCTATGGGGGCTATCAACAGTCGGCCCCTGTTCACACAGCGATGAGTCCAACACCGCTGCCAGCAACGCCAGTGGCTGCCGCACCTGGAGTGCCTAGAGCGCCAGGAGCCGGAAGCCCGCAGACTCAAGACTATAGTGCCGCTCAGTATGCTCAGTACTATGGAGGCCAGGATCCGTATGCTGCTTACGGAGGATACCAAAATTACGTCGCCTATTGTAAGTTTTCTGTTCTGTACGCTTTTCTGTCTTCGCTGATGGCTGTAATGCAGACAATTATTACATGCAACAACAAGGGCAAGCCGCTCAGATCCCAGGCCCGCCTGGTCAGAGTGCCATCCCCGGCGCTCCACCACCACCACCAAATGAGGCCCCTCCGCCTCCGCCGCCATCAAGATCTCCTCCGGGCGTCAGTGGAGGAGGCTATAATGCTGTAAGTGGCAGGCATTATTAATGAGAGTGCAACATGCTCCTAGACTAACTCCTCCATTGCAGGTTCCGCCTCCCCCTGGCATGTGAATTTGAACGGATGAGTATGTCAATTTGCCTTACAATCCGTGGCTAGTCTTCTGCTGAAACTTGAGGGTGTATCCTTTTGAGACTGAAATAAACCTGGGATGGGGGTGATCACGTCTTCCTTGCTGCTCGGAATGATGGAACCTTCTGTGCGGAATAGTAAAGGTTATCGGGGAAATACCCAGTGCACGTTAATCACGTTTGTCAAACCAAAACTCTTGTATTCTATCGTTGATAATACGCCATACTACTAGCTCAAGCTGTATTGTGCAACCTTTATATCATAGGGTATCTTCCAGATCAACCTACGCAGCCAGGATCCAACTCCTACCGCCCTTAGGACAAACCGTGCGCAGCATTATCAAGCCTTCTATTGATACGCCATTTCCCGGGTATAAGATAGATTCCCACGCTCAGTCGTACTCGTCCTCCTCGGCCACAATAACCCGTTGCGTTGAGCACCACTCCTCACTCGCCAAGCCACCCTCTTTCGCCTTCACCAGCGCCTCCGGATCCTTGTGAAAGTCGCAAGCATAGTAACATTGCGGTGAGATATCCTCGCCAAAGTAGCGACAGATGGCGACATGCCGACAGATATTAGTTGATTCGCAATATGAGACTAACTGTAGTTATATCATATTAGCTTTATACAGTGGGATTTAGGGGAAAGAGGGAAAAAGGGGGGCCAACGGCTTGGAAGCTTTTCGCCCGCGCCTCAATCTCAGCTATGTTGTCCTTTTTCTTGGCCTTGCCAATAAGGTAAGTCATACGATCTCGGTCCTCGCGACTGTAGTACTATAGCAAGATTACTGCATGATCTTGTCTCCAAGCGGCAAAAATATAAACATACTACACACGTCATCGCGGCCTTCCTATCTCGGCCTGCTCTACCTGCTTCCTGATAGAATCCTTCAAAGCTCTTAGGAATCTGCCAATGCACCACGAACCGAACATTCTCCTTGTCGATACCCATACCAAAAGCTGTAGTCGCTACGATGATGTCGTAGCCAACAGTGTCATTGATCCATCCTCGCAGCGTCTCGTCCTTCTCTAAGGTACTGAGTCCAGCATGGAACGGTTTCGCGCCTATGCCTCGAGCGCGCAAATCTGACGCAATTGACTCGCAGTCCCGGCGAAAGATGGTATAGATAATCCCACTAACGCCATCGAGACGTTGCCCTTTAGCTTCGAGCTGTTCCTTGCGACCGTCACGATCGCGACGCCGGTTATAAACGCTTTGAAGCCATTTATAGAAGTCTTCGAATCGATTCTTGCTATCAGAGGTATAGCGAACCTCGTAGTGTAGGTTCGGCCGCGACGTGGTCATGGTGAAAAGTTTTAGATTCTCACTGGATAGTCCCAATGTGGATATGATATCGTCTCTGACCCTTGATGTCGCTGTCGCCGTGAGACACATGATAGGAACATCAGGGAACCGTTCTCTAAACCAGCGAAGCGATTTGAAAGATGGTCTGAAATCATGCCCCCATTCTGATATGCAATGCGCTTCGTCGATCGCAATCCGCGAGAGTTCCATTTGTTCATGGACCACCGCAAGGTGACGGCGAAACGTCTCCGTTTGGCACTGCTCGGGAGTGACGTACAGTAGCCGGGTCATGGGATGTCCACATTCTAGATCACGTAAAATTCCTTGACGCTCAGGATACGAGGTTGTACTATTGATGGTAGCAGCTTCAACCCCAGCACTGCGTAATGCAGCAACTTGGTTTATCTGTTTATATAATCAATAAGCCCGATAAAGCATATGTGTATCTCACTTTCTCACCATTAATGCAAGTAGGGGTGAAACAACAATGGTGACTGTTAATCCGACGGCTTAGCAACTCCATCCCACCGAATGCTTCTGGGGACAGATTACTTACTGCCATGGTCAATCACCGCAGGTAGCTGGAAACACAAACTCTTTCCAAAAGACGTTGCAGCCTGCAGGAAGATGTCTCGTCGGTTTAGCGCCGCAACGATTACCTCTCGCTGCGTTGGTCTAGGCCTCTGTCAGTGGCTCTTCCGTAGACAAATTGGAGGGCAACATCGGACTAGGATATGCTACCGGAAACTGTGCTTGCCAAAGACACGCCGGAGTGTAAATTCCAGATCAACGGGTGTCTTTCTTTTCTTCTTTGAAGACATGGTGATGTCCGTAACAGATCCCGGTGGCCTCGGGTATTGGGATTGATATTGGGGTTGGTGTTGGCAATGGTGTTCGTTTATCCCCGCAGTCTGTGATGAGCCTTGTTGATTGGCCCCCTTACACTCATTTCACTATTGCCAACACCAATCATTGTCGTCATTGTCGGTTCCCCATTTTACGTGCCTTTACGTGTGTCGGGTTGCTAAAGTGGGAGACGCGTTGACACGCGAAAGCACGTGGCCGTGGAACCCAGGCATAATCGAGATGGACGCACGTATTACATACAGGACTGCGAAGCTGCCCGAGCTACTTCACTCTAATATCCACATAATTCAGACATCTTCAAACTGAGACTTTGCAGTCCGAGATTTACCGGTGTACGAGCCCAAACAGAGATGCTCTTCAGGCGCCTTTGAATTATATTTCTTGCTATTTGTTGACTCGATGACGGAGGACTCAGTACGAAGTACTGCCGTATGTATGTACAATATACATACACACTGGTCATAGATAGGCGAGACCCGACAATTACATCGTACCACAATTACACTACCACCCGAACATCACCCCACTCTCCACATTTAGCCGTCCCCAGGATCCTCTACCTCCCGGGAAAATCCCATATTCACGATAGCGTCGTGGTCATCTGTTTGGATGAATCATTCCTTAGCCTATTACAGCAAACTCTCCTGATGTATCGTGTTTGCGATACTCTCTTTCGCCACTGTTTTGGAGTGTTAGTTGAGCTCGTTCGGAAATGCAGTCTGCTGTTCACGAAAAACAATCGGACCACAATGCTTCAAGGCTTACTTCCCCTATCATTCTTACGGTATACATCGTTTCTGCTTTTGTATATAAAGGTCTTCATAGCGCAATGTCTCGATTCAATTGTATCTCTTTATAGCCAAAGACAACCTGTTAGGTGACAACAACTCCACTCTTCCTCCTCAAAAGTGTCTTTTAGCTACTTTACCATTGGGCTAGAGGTTCCTTATACGCCGCTTCATAGATACAACAGAAGGATTACACTCTCCACTCTACTACGCTCTACTCAATAGCCCTCAACTCTAGAGCCTTTCACTCTTAAAGCTCTCAACTCCGAAAGTCATCACACCAATAATCCCCCATTCCCAAAGGGCCCAATCCAATACCAAGCATCCCAGTAGAAAAACTCCGACAATGCTCGCTACAAGAGCTCGCGCCTTCGCCCAGGCAGTAAAAACCATCATCCCAAGAGACCACCCAACAATTCAAGCCACCTCCCCCGTCTCCGCAGCGTTCTACTGCAGACGTCTCGGACGGACCGCGTCACTGTACGTCAAACCCACCCCATACTATCTCCTCCTTTAGAGAGGCGTCCCACTAACTGGCTTCTCGCATGCAGATATTTCCCTGCGGCCTTGGTGATGTTGGGCTGGCCTCTGATGGCGAGGAAGTTCTATCAGTGGAGGGGAGTTTGATCTGACATGGTAGATTAGGGTTGGGAAACGAGACATGAGATTCGACGACGAATAGCCTAGAGACATGACGCCAGATGAGTTACGATAAGTGTCGTGAAGCTCGATACTGAGTGTGTAGTGGCAGGAGATTCGGGAAATTGCGAACGCGTGAAAGATCGAGACCCTTGTATAAAGAAGAGCCCTGACGTTCTGGTGTTCTGGGTATATATCCTTTCGTTTTGAAACAATCCTTCTCTATGCACTCTCCTATCCTAGTTCCATACAAAAACATCTATGACCAGGAATTAAAATCTCTGGCTAGTCCATCCATATATTTTGAAGACAAACTGTACATATTTACATCTTCTCGCTCAAATACCATTAAGGTTAGGGTTAGCTTTGGGTGACTCTGTTGGTCGATGTGTGAGCCTCACTAGAACGTGCTTTACGATATTCATCTCGCCTTCTTTTGCCTCCCAGCGTTTTTGGATATCCTCCCAAACCTCTAAAGTCCTCTCGATTCCCCAGCACTTTTCATAGGCACGTAGCACCCATATTATCAACCATTTCCCGAGATACAATTCGCCAACTCCATCATCTAGAGCTTTGAGATATGAGCTCCATACGTTCTCCAGTCTCGACCGAGTCCACGAGGTATATCTGATACCGCCGTGGAGAGAGAATCCTTTGAACAAGGCAAGAAAGATGGAACCATGTAATGGGATATCGAAAAACCGCATCTCGCAAAGCAATCCGGCTAGGTGCTCTAATTCGCCCGAGCAAGTCGAATGGTAGTGGACAAGGATCCGATATGTTCGAAGATCTGGCGCTACAGAGAACTTCTTTTGTAACATCTCGTACCGCTTTGGGTTCTTCTCGACAGCTCTCGGTGCTTGCCGAAGGACTCTCGAAATCTCTCTTGCCCCTCGCCAGTCCTTTGGAGGCAGTGGCGCCCCGCTTCGCTTCCCATGCATGATCTTCATCCGTTCGTACACGTGTTCGGCTGCCTCTGCTTCACCGGCCTTCACCAAGGACGCTATGACGCAGTTCAAAACAACCGTGTCCACGATCTCACCGGCATCTACCAGATCCTTGTAGGCTTTTCGGACCCCAGCTCCATCCCCTCTTAGCCCGTAGTAATATATCAGACCAACATGGGCATATCTATCGAACTGCAGTCCTCGCGACATCATTTCCTTCAATATCAGTTCTGCCAACGCAAACTTCCCTGCCTTTGCTGCAATGTCAAAGAGGATATTGAAAGTGGCAGTGGCCCCCTTGACACCAGCCTCGCCTTCCATTTCTTTCCACAGCTGAAGCGCGGACCGAAGCTCCGTGACGGACACCCTCGGAAAACAGCGACCCACAAACGCAATCGCACTGCTCCATTCCGTCTGTGTAAGACTAATACCGCTAGCCTTCATATCGCCAACCAGCGAAAGATATCGCAACATTGAAGCCTCGCTCTTGCGCTCCACAACCGACAATCGGTGAAGAAGAAAGCGGATAGTCCGTCGAGATAAAAAGGATGCGCGGGGAGATGGAAGAGACCTGTAAATAGTATAGATAGTTTCGTGGGGCGTGTCCCGCTTTAGCAACAAGGCTTCCAGCCTTTTAACGGTTTTCTTCGCATTTTTATCTCTGATAGCTGATGGCTCGAGTCTCGACTGTTGTTCCTGAACTTCAGTTTCTGGGGTAGTTGGGTGTATACATGGTGACCGCTCCTTAGGTTCGTCCAGGGGGAGACGATATGAGTCGAACGAATGATCATAGAAATCGACTAGGCTTTTGTAATCCTCTGGGGACGCTTCAATCTGCTGTGCGAGAGCTTGGCCATAGCTGGATACGCGAGAATGAAAGCTCCTTTGTCTCGTAGAAACACTGGTTGATACTCTTTTCAACGTGTACCGTATGGAGTGTCGCCAATCGCCCGTTGAATACCAGCAAGATTCCGTAGAATGATTCCTGCAAAAACCCGCTTTAACTAACGCATCGACAAGGAAATTATCCATCTGACGGAACGGTGCACGGCGATGTCTATGCCGATCCCCTAGGACAACTCTTATGAAGTTTAGATGCTGCAATGATGGGCACAGAAATGGAAGTAACGGCCGACAGCTTATCCGCGACGCAAAGGAGCTGCTTGCCGACTTGTCGACTACGCAAAGGAAGGACATGAGATGCCGGACATGGTGTCACGACGCCGATGGCTGCTTCAATTGCATCAGGCAAATCTGGGCGACGATTGACGTTGCATGGGTGCTGGAGGAGGGAATGCGGTAAGACTTGGGTGCAACATTTCGGTGAGGTCCCGCAGTTGTGCTTCGATCCGCTAGAGCATGACTAATCGCCGAGCACCAAACAATGCAAAGAGCAAAGTGTAACTTATTGAACCTGTTGCACATATAGTGCATTGCTCTCAGCATATTTAAGTTCAGCTTATTAGGAACAAGATCCCTGATATTTTCCACATTTCCCAATGTGGTTTTAAGCAACCTACTCAGGACTAAAAACACCTCTAACGAATCCTATCATCACTAATTCCAGCACCGAGATCCTGCTTCAACTCCTTCCCACCGGTAATGATTGGTTGAGACTCTTGCAACACAAAGATCATTCTTGCCCATTCGGTTTTGCTCGGATTCCTCCAGGCGTGCATAGTTCCTCGTTGAATTGCCACGTCTCCGCGTCGCATCAATTTGGTCTCCCCAGAGTCCAAGACCATTTCAATCAAGCCTTCAAGAACGATGCCATAGTCGAGACTCTCAGTTCGATGCATAAGACAAGTGTAGTCTGGAGCAAAGTCCACCGTTCGGATGACTGTCCCACCTTGGTTTACAAGCCCAAGCTTGTCTGAAGCAGTCAGCGCATTGTGAGTCTCGATGTCCTTATCGTCTGTAAGAGAAGGCGGAAACTCAGACGTGGTGTAGAGCACGTTAAACTTCATTTTGTTGTTGTCGAACGGGATCCAAGAACCCGATGTCGAGGAATGAACCACGGCCTTAGCCGTGATTGGGTCATGGGTAGTGATATGCCTCGTTTGGTCGGGAAGAGGTGAGACCAGAGAAGTTTGGGAAGCAGACATTGCAGCGGAGCGAAGTTTTCTTTTGAGAGGGATCTTTCTTTGCTAAGCGGATCGGATCTGGACGCCTTCTTGTGTAGACGCTTTCTAGTTGCAAGTCGGAACTCTGCGGTCCGAATGATGTGATAAAACCGTAGGCATGAGGGGTGGTTATACGGGGACAGCAAATACCAGGAGGTCATTGCCCCTGTTTGAATCCCCAGGGGGCCTTGCAGGGAACTGGCCGCGGAGACAGCCGTTCGTTGCAAGAATGTCTACGAAGTAGTCAGCCATTGAAGAGAATTGAAGAGTAGTATCCAGTTTATCTAGATTGTAAAGTCCATCCTGTGTACAACGTTAATGCGAGACAGAAGGAGGTGTGGCCGCTGGCCGGGAGAATATGGTGCTATTGCTAAAGTAACTATTCAGTTTTGCGTTTTCGGTCATGTCGTTCGATTGACTTTACATAAATGGTTACGTAAGCGACCCTTTCTCGAAATTCTGCACCTCAGCACCGCCAGAAACACATTGGCCTCCGACAAAGTGGCAGTAGGAGAATCGTAAGAATATCTAGCCTTCTTAGGAAACTGTCTGAATCTATGCTAATTGGCGTGTAGATAAATCGCCTCCGTCTCATTGAGTCATGGGCCGATACGATTTTAGACCTCTCAGAGTACACCAACGAGCTACTCAACTCCTTCAGACAAAACGAATTAAATCGGTACCCCCTTGGTATGACATTGTTGCTAGAATACCGCCGGCGCAAGCGCTCGTTCGTGTACTTTCAGTCGAGCAGCAGGACACAATGCCTATACGGTCAAAGGCGAGAGCTACGAGAAAACCGAGCAAGCTGTTCCAGCCGCAGCAGATCGTGCATGAGGAAGATGCCCTTCGGCGACAATTCTATTCAGACCACCCGTGGGAGTTGGCACGACCGAGGATTGTTTTGGAAGAGGATGGGAAGGATAGTCAAAAGTTCGATTGGAGCCGGATATCTCAACCCGGCAAAATATTGGATGGAGAGAGGTATGTGTTTCTGCACGATCCTCGAGCACCTCCCCCCGCTTGCTCTTTGGGGTGTCTTACATTTTTTTATGGATGGACCTCTACTGACGGGAAGTAAAACAGCGTTGTTCAGCGCCAATTATGGCTGATGGAGAACGTACCGGATATCTCACAGGCACAGGCGTATGATCAAGCCCGACAGGAATTCTATGCTCTACGACATGAAGAAGACGTTGAGCGACGAGTTGCCAAAGAAGAAGCTCTTGCCACAGGAGCATATTTCGGCAAATCATATCTTGAAGTGGGCATGGAATTAGAGAATCAAGCATGGGAGAACTGGAAGAAGTGGGCGACGGAGCAAAGCGTTGCCCTGCAGCAGAGTCGCCTCGCTGCATACACCGGTATCGAAGCTGAGGAGGCAACAGCTACTGCGCTAATAGACGATCCGGCAATGGAGCCTGCTCTGGACGATGACGATATACGTGCTACCGCTTCTTGATCACTAGCTGGCACGGTCGGATTTAGCGATGCGTCCTTCAGCACCACAAATTTTGTATAGTAGGTGTAACTTTACAAGAAGTATAATTTCAAGGCGCCTAGGCGTAGATGTTCTCAGGCAACTTTATTCTCTGAGTGCTTCATAGGTTTTTCTCGATATTTTACTTTCTGCCTGGTTTCAGTCACGTGCCACGCAGCGCAAGCATCGGGCCAGAAAGGGGAAGGCAAACGAGTCGTGGTCAAGTAAGCAGGTAAGCGCCAATCGGTCGGATATTTTGGCCACTCAGGACCGTCCGCCTAAGGCCCTGAGCTCAGGGCAACGCAGTCTAGCGCAGGTACAATATGCTCAGTTGTGACCTGTCAACCCGCCAATTGGTCAATCGAAACTCAACCCCCTGCTTCCCAATCGCCGGCGTCGCCCCTCGTCACGACGAAACATCGTCGCATTTCGGCCTCATCCGATCACCATCAGGGCGTCTTCGAAAATCATTCTGATTCCGCCATCAGAACCGCCTTTCTCGGTGCTGTATCTTGGTTCTCCTACACATAATCTCGCTGGTGACCGACAGTCCCCGTACTTCGGCTGACCCCTCCTAGCATGGAGTTGGCTTCAGGGTCTCCTGCGCCGACGTCTAATTACTCCCCTGACGACCCAACAACACCGCGGGCAGAACAGAAGCGGTACCATGCATCATCCAATTCCACCATCTCCTCGACGTCGACAACGCGGTATGCGGCGATGCAACCAGCGATCTCCGCCAGCCAGGTGTTGACCCTAGCCGAGGAAGCGATGAAGGCCGCTAGGGAGGAGACGCAACGCTCAGTCGCTGGCGGGGACGCTGCCGTTAACGGAGATTTAAAACCAGGGGTGACGATTGACTTGGGTCATAAGAATATTGCCGTTATCCCAGACGAGGTGGTCGATACTATCAAAGATGAGATCGAGCGGTTAGTTGTCGTCTAGTCACTATCGGCCCGTGAAATGCTTTGCGCCACTAGAATACATCGCGTCTTGACGATAGACAATATTCCACATGTATGGGCTCGACTAACATATATCTCTTCTACCTAGGCTCGCACTCTCCCATAACCAGATCAGCACGTTCCCGGATAAATTCGGCGAATGTACACGTCTTCGATATCTAAATGTTCGGTCCAATATCATTCGAGAATTCCCTCTAGCAGTGAGTCGGACTCTTACAAGAATCCCCTTGATATGGTGCAACTAACGTGTCCACGATGTTTTACTTAGATATGTCAAATCCCATTTCTCGACATCCTTGATATCAGCAGGAATAAACTTCGAGTTCTACCACCTGAGATTGCAAATCTCACTTCATTGAAGGTGAGTCAATCTTTGACTTACCTTGAAGCTGAATTCCACACCACGAAAAGGCAGGGATTTGGTACTGAACAATAGTTATGCAGGTCTTATCTATTCAAAAAAACAGAATCGAGAGACTTCCACAATGTCTAGGGGATATGAATTCTCTACAGGTCTTGAAGCTTGATAATAACCCAATCGTTTTCCCTCCGCGAGAAGTTTTAGAGGCTAAGGACTTTGACCTTCCATCCTCAACAAACCCGAACGAACGCGACGCTCTATTCACTGCTCATATAAAGAGGTATTTAAAGCAACATGCAGAACGACCCGAGACTGAATCCGGTGGCGAGTCAAGGTAAAGATATTCACACATCCCCTTTTCAAACTGTGCTGATTTAGTACAGTAGTGATGGAGCCGCCGACACTGCGGAGACTGTTCGGCCTATTAAACGCGCTGCAAGTGGCCGTTTCCCAATTAAAGTCAGCACTGGCAACGAAGGCACTTTGGATGCAAGATCCCCTGCCTTGTCTAGACCACCTCCACTTCCGCAGAGATCGCATGCTCGCATTCTGTCACAGCAAACTGCGGCTCTCCGAAGGCCTGGTGTGATGCCATTGCCCATTGGTAACGAACGACTACGGAGCAATAGCGAAAGTATTCTACAAGCCACTCGCGCCAACCGCCAAAAGCGAATGGGGATGGTAACGAGAAAGACGTCAGATCTAGGAACAGTGGACGAAGGGCGGTTGGCACGGCATAGCCACTATCGCGGCCTCAGCCACGGGTCTCTCATGCAAGGGAACTCTCGGAGTGGTACCGGTAGCGGCGGGAATAGCTCATCGAGTCCCGTAAGTCCCACGGAGGCGGAGCGACATAAAGGGAACTATGTGCGACGTTTATCGAGTCTTCCCGAACACAAACGGGAGTCTCATTCTCCGGATGCCATAGTCGAAGGTGCGAAGGGAATTTTATATGCTCTATTCCAAGTGCATCCCCATATCTCGAACCTTATTTCCGTTGTAAGGGACGCGAGCTCGAAGCGGAGTAGCCTGGAGCGTGTCTTTTACAACGCCGCAACTCATGTTGATGAGCTGGACCGAGAGCTACATAAGTTCGATACTTATGCCGAAGAAGATGAGGACATGCTGAATAGGTCTAACGACGGTGTGAAGCGAGCATGCATTACTTGTGTGATGGCATACCAGCACGTTGGCACTCTACTTCAACGAAATGCTCGCAAAGTCATTCTGCACGGCGATCAGCGATACGTTCGCACACTACTGCTCCTGGTATACGGGAGCCTGCTGGAGATTCGGAACGCCTGTTTCAGCCTGTCCATGTCCTATCGCGGAAAGAGGCCATCCGTGACGTCCTTAACATCCGCAACTAAGGATCTCGACGGGACAATACGGGCAAGATCTACTCAGTCCAAACCCACTCTTGCGCAAACGGGGAGGATGAGAGGTGTGACAGAGGGTACAACAGGCTCAGCCGCAAATGTCAATAATGTACTCTCCGTCCCGCTCAATCCGAACAGCGCGGCAGGCACTCCGAGATCAGGAGAAACATTTCCAATTGCGTCAATACAACCACTCTCAAGAGCCAATACCATGCACGGTGTGGATGATCCTGAGGAAGAACAGCTCTTTGAGAAAATATTCCTTTCACTCAAGTCTGCCACCGACAAGGCTATCACTTCATTGCCCACGATCAACGAATTTTTCTTGGAAATGGTGAAGAGAAATAGGACTCCAGAGGGCAAGCCAGAGTTAGATCTTCTTTGGACAAACCTCAACCAATTATGCTTAATTTCTATGGAAAAAGGGCGTGATCTAAAGGCCCGATTGTCGACCATCAAGCTGAAGGAGCCAGGAATCAGAGGCCAGAGAGCTTTTTGGGAATTATGTAACGCTTTTGTGAAAGTACTGTTGCCTCTTCCTAATACTTTTATGGAATTACCTGAAGTTCTACGAACGTTCACTGACTTTCATAGTCTTTCGTGGACTTGGCTCTACGCGTAAAGGAAGCCAGGTCGGCGAATCTCGTTCCGAATCAGATCCTTCTTATCCTCCGGCAAGTCCAACGGCTCGTCAAGGATTGTGGTATCCTCATTGAAACTTCGCCCTGGAAATACCTGGCTGCGTCCCAGCATCAGTACCAACAACTGCAACAGCCTCAGTCCATCGTGCATGCAATGATTCAAGCCGGCCTGAACACAAATACTACCACAACATCCACGACTACTGGCGTGACATCACCAGCAAGCCCATATGTTACACCACTTCCGGCTACCCCTCTTAGTGCGGCTCTCGGTCCTGCCGTTCAAGCCACGGTTCCGTCAACGCCTATGGTGCAAAATAACTATGGCGTGTTCAGTGGCAACGTTTATGATAGAGCCGACTCCTTGCTCTCTCTCTCGAGCCGGTCACTGACTTCCGGAATCACTGACGGATATATACAAACTGTGGGCTTAGGCATGCCTTCAACTTTATTGAGCCCAATGGGCGTCAGGAAGGAAAGCCTAAAAAGTACCTGGGCAACTTAGCCGCAAATAATTTTCCCCTTGAGTTGGCTCGAGACGTTTTGGGAACAAGAGATGATTCCGGACACTACTTGCTCCATTTAGTTTCACCTATTGCAAATGCCATTCCTATGGTATTTGGCGGACGAAGTCTGTCATTGCCGCGTTCTTTGGGACTCTCAGTGCCAATTATTGTTGTCACAGCGTTTGAGCGAGCATTGATTTCTGGTTGCAGGGCCTCAACATTGGATCACATGTCTACATTTTAGATTCCCAAACATGACACTTAGGTGTGGGTCCTGGTTCTGTTCTGCCCAAAACTTCCATATCTTTAACTATGTGCCTCCGACCTCTTATGTTGCCTCAGGGTTCGACGGAGGGATACTTGCGGCGCTAAGGTCTCGGAACTGTACACGTTAGTTATCTTTATTCATAAAAGTATTGCTTGTACGATATTCCCACGTGGAATTTTTGTATCGTCTTCTTAAGTGATAGCGCTATGGTGTGAAGGCAGGCGCCTGAGAAAGGACTACAGGTTCCGGCCAAGCATAACATACGCTGGATGAGATACAGGAAACGTCGTGGGTGACAGCGATACTCTCGACCCCATACAATGGCTACTATATTACACAGAATTTACCAATATCATGATATCATGGATTGGAGACACAGGTGGAACTGGATGCGTAGTTGAGTTGGAAACTACTTTATATCGTAGGTCCAGCTTTCCGGGTGACAATCGCCTGTTGGCAATATGCGGAAGCTGCGAGCGCGTCTAAAACGACATTGCACTATGGAAGCACAATCGCTCTTTCCACCATGCGTACCAGATCGTGTCCCAGGAGTTCGCAGAAAGAGCCCCCAACCCAAAAAATTCAGACACGTAGAGGCATTCAACCGTACCACCTTGGATAACCCTAACTATCTGCCTCAAACTAAAGTAACAAGATGTACGCCGGTAGCGAACCCCACATTCCCACACGAGAACGAACAGAATAACATCCGCCCCATCTCGTCGAAAAGCGGGATTTAGAACGGGCAAAACCGCTCTGGATCCAATTCCATCAAAAATGCTCTCTTTGACTAGAAAGATTTTAGACACGGATGGTGCTGGCTATGCATTTGGGTTGTGGGGATCGTGAAGTTTTATGTTATGGAAGGAAAGAAAGTGGAACGGACGGTAGGAATGGGTTTACAGCGATGCGTGCCAAGCCTTGTTGTCACGGGATTTATCCCCTTTTCTGCACTTCCCGTCTGGTTCGCCAGGCAAAGGGAAAATATCGTGTTTACAGGACGCCATCAATGATTGAGTCCAGAACACGCACGACACATTCGGGAATCCCTAGAGGTGGTAATAGAGTCCATTAACTCAGCCGTTCCTTCCAAAGAACGGTCGTGACTACTAACTAGTATCTAACGCCGTAAAATCCCAGTCGCTCCAAATGCCCTGCAGGAAAAAAGTGGGAGAATGTCCTCGGACAAACCAGCAAGGACAAGAGGAAGCGTACAAGTAAGATAAGTAGGAGAGTTGTGACATATCCTATGCAGACAATGAGACAGCACCAGAACAACCCCTATGTGAAATCTAATGCTAGAAAACAATTCATATTTCACCATCTACCCAGATTAGGTGGATTCCAGCGAGGAGCCCTCTACAGCCTGACTGGAATCACCCTTCGCATCCAACACAGCGGCTCCGGTAGCCGACCCATTATCAGTTCCAGTCGCCGGCTTGGCGGCCTCCTCTCTTGCCTTGGCTCTTGCGTTCTGCCTTTCCCAGACTTCTCTCCTAATCTTCTCATCTTTCGCTTTTCTCAGGCGCTCCGCTTCCTCTACACCGCCACTCTTCTTCAGCTTTCCCTCCTCGACGAAAGTGCCAAGCTCCTTCTGAAACTCTCCTCCCCTCCTAGATTCGAGCTCTTTCTGTCTCAACTTTTCTGCCCTTTCGATAGCTTCAAGTCGATTTTCATGGTTCGGCTGCAATGCCCGCACTTCGCCCAGGACACCCTCTTTCGCTGCGTGCGGGTCGACAGTGGTGTCTAGAGGAACGGCACTCAGGCCCCTAGAAACAGACCTGGGGGCCGCTCCAGGACCATCCTTCATCTGCTCCTTAGTGCACTGCTCCACAAGCGCAAACGTCTGTGCAGCCTTTTCCAAGTCATCCTCCAGGTCAGCGGCCAGTTCCTCTTGCATCGTCAACACCTCTCGATCAGTGCAAACCAGTTCCAGCTCCTTCTCCCAGATCTTGGTCCAGATAGGCTTCTCTCTCTTCAGATACTCTTGCATCTTCTTCAGCTCAGCAGTTGCGAGCGAGATGTCTTTGCCAACAGTTTCGAGCTGACGTGGTAGAGGACGTACACCTCTAGAGACGACATCTTTACGAAGATCTTCAACGATATCTTGAAGATCGTCAACGCGAGCAACCAGCCTATCAGAGTCCTCCCCAAGAGTCTTTTTGCCGGCGTTTACATATGTTCTACCGCTTTCCCCAGCAAGGTCAGGAATCGCAGCCTTTATTGCCACAGTCTTGACAGAGCTGGCTTTCTTCCTGATTGCGGCCATAGACGTCTCGATATTGGATACAAAGCTCGAATATGTTTGACGCACGACAGCAAGGTCTCGACGAAGGTTCTTTATCTCGTTCAGCTGAGCCATGTTATTGACAGCAGTGCCCGGCGTCCGGATCCCATTTGGTCCAGCAACATTAACCTGTGACTGCCTGGCCGGTGGGGGGGCTGGCGCAGCAGCCAAGAGTGCCACCTCCTTCGCAACATCTTGCTGCCGGTCCGAAACTCTTTGGATCATCAGCTGCTGCCCGTCGATTACATTTCGAACATCTTCAACCACCCGCTTTATTCCACTGAGTCCTTCGTCAATATGTCGTTTCACCTCGTCTAAGACCTCCACATTCAGAACCAGCACTGATCGATCCTTTACGTCGCTGAGGTCCTCTAATTCATGGCGCACACCAGATACAGGATCCTGGATATATATTTCTGGAAGGTCATTCCCATTGCTATGCGTATTCCAGGCAAACTTCTCAATGAATGCAAGTTGGAGCCTCGCAATTGAAAGTTCATTGTATCCGTCTGGGAGGACAAACTTCTTAATTTGGCTCTTGTACTGGAGGAAGAGCGTGAGCTCCTTCCCAGGCTCGGGAGAAAGCTCCGGCACGAATAGTTGCGACTGGCCGAGCGACGAAGAAAACCCTCCACCATGAGTCTGCTGTCTGTCATTGGCGAACGAAGAGGCGTCGCTAGGAGGTTGCTTTCGTGTCACATGTTGCCTTTCATGGGGGTCACCTTTATCAGCAGGTAGACCGTCAATCCCTGTGGTTGGAGGACCGCCGACGGCTGGATTTGCGGTAGGAGGTTCTCTTGGGCCAAATTCAGCACCAGATTGTCGCAATTTGTCTTCTGGCGTCTTAGCGACAGGACTATCCTCCGGTTGAGGCTCTTCCGGAGGCCTTATAACTGGTGTTGTACTGTCCCGATTGCTTTCCTCAGAGATGCGATCTACCCCTGTACTATCCCTATTCGAAGAAATTTCTGTAGCAAGTCGGCTTGTAGATTTCTGGCGGTTATGCAGTAGTGACCCTCTTATTCTGACGGCATTCATGGATTCGCGTACATCGCGATTTCTGTTCGGTATTGGAGAGTTTTGCGAAGAAGGTATCATGGGTACTCCCGTGGGTGAAGCCCCGAGATGTTTAGATATCTGATACGCTGAATATCTTCTGGAAGCCCTCCTCTCAAGATCTCCACCTCGTTGTAAAGCACTCAAGGCGTCTTGTTGTTTCGGTGGTGGTGGCGGTGGAGGGAATCCCGGCGACATTTGACGGCGCGGTCCAGATGGAGGAGGCATAAATTCTTGAGAATCAGGGGCAATGACTGGTATATTTTGCAAGGTGGTACTTGACATGGACGACGTAAATGACTGTTGAGTAGATGATGTATCGCGATTTGATGAAGAGCTTCGGGTCAGATTACTTTCGTTACCGGGCTGCATACTACCCTGGCGGGAAGGAGATATCCTGCCTCCAGCGACAGAAGAGCTCCGTGGTGGTATTCCTGGTTCATCCGCCGAAATGCCTTCTTTGCTTCTGCTTCTACCTGATTGTTGAGGCGGCCCACCACTAGGGTATTGCGAAGGCACATCTTCTAGCATCTGTGTTAATCCACTCCCAGAGCTGCCGACACTACCGACACTACCGACACTACCATTTCTAATTGCTGGCGGGGGACCAGAAGGACTTCCATCTTTGGGAGACTTCTGGCGTAGTTTCTGCTGCTTCCGCTTTAGGCCGTGTAAGAGGTTTATGATGATATCTCGTATATGCGGTAAGTATCTATCTAGGCTCTTTGGCGAAGCTTCTTGACTTAGAGTCTCCTCAAGGACCGTTCGGAGCGCATCAGGCACATTTCCCAGGTCAGCAGTTTCAACCCCTATTGCGGTGAAGGCTCTGCAAGCAATGTTGAATTCATAGCCAAGACGAACGTAGACGTCCGAAACCTCGGCTTCTGTTGCGTTGTGGCGCGACCATTGAGTAAGAGTCTCCAGTAGCTGCTTGGTTGCAACTAGCAGGTGCGTAACACTTTTCTCGATCTGTGAAAGCTGTTGGCCCGACTGGCGATGAGAAGAATTAGCGATGGTGGCCATTCCGACTCTGTCTGCAGTGAGAAATAGATGGGAGGTGGAGGTGGTTAAAGACTCCTATACAATAGAGAGTTAATGGGGAGGTTGGGACTCACGTTCTGTCTCCTGTAGGCTGGAGACCTTGCGGACCCAGACGAAGAGCGCCCGCTCACGGAGCCCTGCCCGCCACCATCGATCCCAGTGTTTGGCGCCTGTGGAGGGTTCGGTGGTGGAACATTTGCATCTGGCGCTGGCGCTCTCCGCTGGGTCGACCGCTGAGGATTTGGCGGTGCCTGCATGTCGCACTCTGGCCGTTGAGCCTCGGTCGGATCACGCGAAGGGACAGAAGCACTTGTCCACCGGTCGGAGCAGCCGTACGAGCGGGTAGTGTTTGTTATAGCGTACTGAGGACGGAGTAGATAGGACGTATAAGGAGATGGTTGAATGAAGTGCAATGACGGGGCGCTCGCTAAGATGGGTATACGACTAATGTACCAAATGGGGGAGTGAAGCACGGGGCCGTTGACGAGCCCACAAACTGGCGTCGGTCTCGACTTTTTTGCCCTGCCAGGCGATTTCAGATTTTCTGCCGCTTTGTCTGTCGCTGACATGCAACGAGTCCTCTGGGCAGCAAGCTGTGGTCGCTTCAGCTCGGTGGGGCGTCACCCATCAATTCCAGTTGTCTGCAGCACGGCTAGACAGCATAGGGAGTGCCGAGTAGAGCGGTATGTTATACGCAGCAGAGCACTCCGTACCCAGTACCCACTCACCCACTACTCCCCACCGCGAGTAGGATAGTAGCACTAAATACATACGTCAATCGTTGTGCACGCCCGTTCCTGCAGTCCGGCGGATGATGCGGCCCGTGGCTACGCAGTAACTGTGCGTACATACGCCTACAGGAAGCAAGCAAAGCAAGCAAATCCAACGCCTGTTATTGCCGCCGCTAAAGAGCCCATCATACCACCCACCCACCATTCACCCACACAGAGCCACCGAGTACAGGCGTATGTATTCTCAGGCGCCGCAACAGAGAGGCCAGGTAAGCGTAGGGATGTGATCTACTCTGCAGCAGCATGCTTGCGGACTGGAGGACGCTTTTTGCGCTGCCGCGGTGCAGGTCTCAGCACGAAGAAATTCGGATGGGCTAGACCACATCGAGCGCAAAGACCTAGGAGCCACCCGAGACCGCAGAGAAGCGATCGAAGAATGCCCTGCTACCATTGGCCACGCCCGCCTACGACACTAACGAACCCCAGCCAACCCCCCCCCGTTTGGTCGTAGAGTAGAATAACTTAAGTCCACTTCTTCTCGTCTGCTCGTCTTCTCTTATGAAACATCGATCATCGAACACGGGAAGGACTCACTCACTCTTCTACCCTTCCTCGCGACTCTGCACCCGCTCTTGGTAACTCTCGGAGCTGAGCGTCGGGTCTCACGTTCCTATTCACTGCTTCAAAAGTAATCTTGAACTCCCTTCGCGGCACCGGCTGCTAGGTGCGCTCCTTCCGTCCTCGCCTTTGACCTCCATCCTTACCTTTTCACCACCCACCGTCCGTGCTCATATTTCGGGCTCCAGATCGTCCAACATCGGAAGCCGCGACTGCTGCGCCATACTCTTTGACCTGGTGAGTCTCCCTACGCAATGAGCCGGGTTGCCAAATGCCCCCCCGTTTTCCAACTGACTTCTCTGCTAGCCATCTTCACTGTATCTACAGAAGTTTTGAGCAGCGTTCGATATATCGAGCAGGTAGATTTCCGCCCTCACACTCCCCGTGCGTGGGACGAGCGCACAAGCTTTCTTGTGTCACCCTGTCTAACACTTCTGTGATTCTGAAGTCTCAGTGTTCATTCCGACCACTGCAGCGATGGCTACAACGGCCACGGCTGCAGCCAACGGCACGCCATCAACCAGCAATTCAGCTTCCGTGCCTCCGTCGAACACACCGACCCCCGGAAGCAATAGACCACAGTACAAGGTGACCACGAGTAATAGACCAGATATTGCGAACCGGAGACAATCTGGGAGCCCAATGGACGGAACACAGAGGTGAGAGCGGCCTTTAAGCTTACGTATTCAGTTGAGCTTGAAACGTTTGGCATCTTTTCTTAAATTTAGGACCCGCCCTTTGTAGCCTCGAAATTTCTACTAGTTGGTTTCCCCGGTGTTGCAAGTGCAACTCGCTTCAGCCTTATTGTTAATACGACCTTATCATTATCCACGGCCGGTCATCAACACAAACTCCTGCCCTCGAACTTCTCCTTCGTTTTACTACCAACAATTTCTTTGAGCCTGGCATACTACATCACGCTCAGTCCTTCATTACTCTCAAATTCTTGGGCAATGGCAAAGCGCAAACTAACATCTCATCACTCGAGCTCTAGACGAAGCTCATCGCAAAAGGCTTGGACACAACCTACGAACCCAATCACTCAACGAGCTTCAAGTTATAATCAACAGAACGGATCAATCAATCAACCAAAGGGCGGTATTGCGAAGGCACAGAATGCCAGCGGAAAAGAGACTAACACTCCAGACAAACATTCCAACGACCGCCTGTTATTCCTTCTTGCCCAATTCATCGTAAGTGTCCGCATTCTCTTGCTCGTTATCCTCACGAAGTGTGTGGTCTACTGGAAAGGTCTTCGCTTATCAAAATGACATTGTTCACGCATTCCGTTCCCCTGCTGATCTCGGTCCTGTTATCGGCAGGGTCGCTTTACTGCTATTACTGTAAAGAACGGGGACAAGTATACTGGGATCTTTTCGGGTGCCTCACTTGATACCACAGAGCCGGCTTATGTTCTCAAAATGACAAAGCACATCAAGCCTGCCAGCCCAGACCAAACGAATGGTGCAAAAGAGCCGTCACCAGCATATATAGGCCAAGGCGCGGACCATACCATGATATTTGAAATGAGAGATGTAGTGGATTGTAATTGTGATGGGGTCACATTTCTGGATACCACCCCAAGAGCTCAAAATGGTGCGTATATTCCGGCACATTCGGTTCTGGCTTTTACTAACTCTACCAGGAACATCATCTCCCTTCCGCACCGACTCAGACATTGGCGCGAACGCTACCGTCCGGCAGCGTGAGCTCCAGCCCTGGGTTCCCGGCGAAGACTCTGATGTCGATCTTTCCTTGGAGAGCGTTGCCAAGAATAAGTCGCCAAGCAGAGGCGCTGAGTGGGATCAGTTTGAAGCAAATGAACGTCTGTATGGTGTCAAGAGCGACTACGACGAAAACTTATACACAACAACTATCGATCGTACAAATCCCATGTATAAGCAGCGGGCTGCTGCTGCGGAGAAGATCGCACGTGAGATTGAGAGCGGAACTGCCCTGAATTCTCACGTTACAGAGGAGCGTGGTATCATTCTACCCGATGACAGTGGCATGGACGAAGAAGACAAGTAAGTTCAACTAAGGCATTGCACGCAAGAGTCTTGACAGCTTCTGACTTCATATCAGGTACAGCGGAGTTCAACGCAAGAACCCAAGCTTTCCGCCTTTGCAATCCGGTCAACCAAATAAATATACCCCTCCAGCTCGGAGGCCACCTACGGGACAGCCAACTGTCGCTGGTGTCCCAGTAGATCCTGCCATCATATCATCCCAGCTGGCTCGGCCAGAAGTACCTGCGAATCGAACCCCGACAGAGAAGACTTCGACTCAACCATCACCCGCACCCAGAACAGACAATCCGAAAACAGCGCCATCAGCTGCACCCGCCAAACCTACCTCACAGCCAAATGTTTCGACCTTGCCGAGCTCAAAAGCTCTACCGGCAATCAAAGGACTGGCCGAATCCTCCCAGAACCACACACCATCCGTCACATCCCCTGGCACTACTAGCAATTTCTCTCCTAATCCCAAACCAACCGTTTCCGGGACTGGAACTGGAAACGTTGAAAATGAGGTGCGAGATGCATTCAAGCAGTTTGCAAACCAGGAGAAGATGAGGTTCCTAGAGCGTCGGCGAAACCAAGCTAAGCACGACAAGGATATCAAACTTAATGATCTGATGAAGTTCTCGCAGAACTTCAAGCTCACGACGCCCGTTCCTAAAGATTTGATACCCATACTTGCAAAGGACAAGAACAAACAAGAGGAGATCATGGAGCGCGCACGGAAGGCAGCGGAAGAAAACGTACAGAACGCTCCCACCAATGGAAACTCTGTTGCAGCTGTTACTGATCAGAGAACCCAACGTCCGCTGACTGTTGGTCGATACGAATCCAGTAGCTCTACTGCACATGCTCTACCCGATCGTCAGAACTTCACGCGTCCCAAACCAGGCTATCCCCCACAGAGCTCGTACAACACTCAGTCGATGAGAGGAGAACGGTCTCTTCAGGGCCAGAACATTCCTATTCATCCGGCCCGCTCTGGACCAGGCCTAAGTACCCGCTTGGCCAATATCGCGCTCCAGAACAAGGCTGGCGCGCCATTGTCTGGCGTCCCTTCTCCCGTGCCGATCCCGGAAGCGCGTCTGCCCCCGACCGGCCCTGCCATCAATACGGCCGATATTACATCCGCTCAGAAGAATGGTGCGGTGCCTACACCTACGTCGGCGGTCTCAACAAAGTTCAATGTCAAAGCCCTCGAGTTTAAGCCGAATCCGGCTGCTATGTCGTTTACGCCAACCGGAAATTCGACAAGCGCGACGTCCAGTCCAAGATCCAATCCCCTGGCGCGTCCAGCCTCCGGGATACACACTCCATCCGGGTTCTTCGGAGTGAAGAAGCCTCTGCCTGCATCTGAGCGGCCTTCAATCAGTGACTTCTTCAACCCGATCAAGCGAGCTCGACGGGAAGCAGATAGTGCTAAAGAGGAAGCAAATAGTGCTAATGAAGACGAAAAATCTCCTGAGCGCAAAACTGGACCTATATTTGTCATTCCTACATTTATCATCAAACCGGCGTACAAAACCCCTCCAACCTGGGAGGTTGCAGAAGAGAACAAAGACAAGAGCTACACAGAAATGTTCGACAAGGTGCCGTTCTCAACCCAGCCTATTTCCTCACCTCAGCCGCTCCACGTTAACCCTCAACTACCGCATCAACATCAGCTCCCATTTCACCTCCAGCACGGAGCCCAGGGGTTGCCACCACCACAAGCGCCCCACCAAGCTCAGCATCATATTCATGCACAACCGCATCATCATCCAGTTGGTCCGCCTCCCCATTATGACGAACATCGCATGCACGTTTCTTCTCCCCCATCGGTTCTTCCATCGCCACACCTGCAAAACGCAAGTCTAGCTTATCCCTCTCCGATGGCAGCCCGTGCACAGCTTATGTACAGTCAGCACATACCGCAGTACGCAATGGGCCCTGGCGGACCCCAAATGGCACAGTTTGGGCAATATCCTGGTGTCCCCCAGTTTGTTCCGCAACAGGGCGCGCAAGTCGGTACTCCAATGATGGCCCACGGCCCCTCTGGAGGACCATTTATGATTCCGCATGGAATGGCCGTGCCTTTCGGGCAGCAGATGCCAATGTATTCGCCGGGGCAAGTTCATGCGTACCCCCAGCACGGTGGACCACCTCTACCAGCATCTAGCGGATATCCCAGTCCCGGCCGCGGTGCCCCAATGATGATGCATCAGGGATCTCAGCAAGGGCAGGCACCACAGCAAATGATGATGATTGGCATGAGTCCAGGACAGCATGTTCAACCGATATACGCGCAGCAACCAGGACAGAGTGAGTTTAGATGACATCTGGTTCTGTCCGTTCGTTCCACCACTGACATTAAATAGTCCCTATTATCCAGCGAGGATATCCCCATCCGCAGCAAAACCACTTCGGAACCAGCCCGCATCAGTCGCATCACTACCAACCCCGGGGTGGACCAGGCGGTAACTACGGCCCTCCGCTTCCCTCTGGCCCTCACGTGCCGAATCATCAGGTTCCTCCAACCATCCAGGCCCTAGCTCACCAACCTGATGGCGGGGAAGAAGGAAAATGAAAAGACAATATTTGCTTCGCGACTCCAGTCGTTCAATCTGACCGAGATGCAGCATATAATGTAATTGGGACTAGGTCGCCAGTTCCATGTCGTTTTCTTTCGTGGATATAAATCTCTTCACGTTGCATCGATCCTGCATCTAGCGCGGCTCTTCTAGACTCCCTCTTTACTCATAAAGGCGGGCGTCATCAGCGAAACGGCGTACAGGTGGTAAAAAGCCGTTGAATTACCCTTCAAAGCTGTCTTCATCTTCTGTTAGCATCGTTTCTGTGTGTCGACATGTGGTCACTTACCGCAAGTCTAGTTCTAAAGTGAAGCAACAATAGGAGTGTGGTAGTCCACTAGGATATCTAGTCGGCTGCTATTAGGGATGGCCCTGTCAAGGCTTCCATCGCAGGGTGTGGAGGAGTATGAGAAGGGGAATCAGAGACAAGTGGCTACAAGGTGATGGCTGGCGGAATTTAGCAGGGGGGGAGAAACGAATGAGTGAGGTGAACTTCAAGATCTTGCCACAGTTGGCAGCCGTTAGATAGGGGGGAGAGTGCGGCAAATCAAAAACAATTAAAACTTCATTATGTCGGTGCTATGATCTATATGAACAAATCCGGTGAGAAAGAAGCTACATATCCTCGACCCTAGTAGACGCATTTCTCTCAATCTCCAACGAAGTCTCTGCCTCCTCCGCGGCCTTATCTTCGTCGAGAGGCGCATGAAGCCCCTTCACGTCCACGTGGTCCAGGAACTCCTCATACGCATATCGGGCTTTGCTCCCTGCAAACGCTCGACTACGAAGGACGTATACCATCAGCCAATGCTCTTTTCCAGACCAAATACAAAACCGGAAGGGAATGGACCACCCACTACTCCAAAACACAGCTGGTATATCCCCACCCCATCCACCGCCTCACTACCCCACAGAACAAGCCTCCTGGGTCGACGACCAGAATTGGCCGTCGTTCTACACCCATCAATATCCTCAAACTCTCCCGGAGCGTACGGACCGTTTGTGCACGGTACGTCGTCCAGCTCTCGGGCGAAGGGTGGATTGGGACGGTATGGACTAGTTCTGCGGTAAAAGGTGGCGAGGTAAGTGCTTGGAGGGGCTTTGCCGGTTTTTCCGGGGTGAGGGTTAGGATGGTGCGGAGATTTAGTCTATAAGTGGGGTCAATGTGGGGGTTATACTTTTTTTTTTCAGTTGCTTCTTCCTTTGCTTGGAAGATGGAAGGGAAGGGGAGGACTTGCGTTTTTAGGAAACTGAGGTTGGGAAACTCGACGGCTATAACGGTAGAAGAGGGTACGTTATTAGAGATCCGTCGATTCGTCGGTGAGCTTTTCTTTTAGGGGAAGTACAGAGAGTAAGCATACCTGCACAGCGGTAGATGCCTTCGATCACTATTGCAAAGGATTCCGGTGGGGTAAAGAAGAGAGTCTCTTCCACCGCTTCCCTTTTGTCCGCAATATCCATTTTGGGGTTGTGGTGAACTGGGGTGGAGCTCTGGGAAGATTTGGTCGGCGTTTGTATTGTTGATGTCAGTCGCGTTTATTAGTCCGATCAGATAAGCGAGAGCTTGTATATTGACTTATTCGGACTTGGGTGGACTGGAATGAAAGAAAGCCCCCTGAAATTTCTTTGGAAAATAGAAAACAAGAGAGCACATACAGAGCCGCTACATTGCAATTTGTGACTCGTAGGGAGCATACACCAGGAAATAAAACGCCAAAACGCACTTTCTTCCCTTAGCAGCGCCGTGCTTAGAAGCTATGGTCTGGAAGCAAAACGACTCCGTCCAAGCACCCCACGCAATGTATATACCAATGCCAAACGCTATGCACTGTCGAGTCTCGGACGCTTATAATCGCCACCACCATCAGCCCCTGTGTTAACGTTAAGCTGCCTAACCGGCGCATCTCCTAGTGGGGTTCGTTGATTTCTGTAATCCGTTAGACTATTATGCGCAGATCGGAGCGGTACTAATACGTACCCAAACCCGCCGTTGCTATGATCTACGGGCCGTTTGGCAGGAGCTGGACCAGGCATCTTGTATGAGTTCCGATTCGGCATAGGGTTTGGGCTAGGCATACCAACCCTTCGCGTAAGGTCCTGCTGGGGATTTAAATAGTTTGTCCGGGCCGCTGGTAAAGCAGCAGGTGCTGCGTTCTGTGTGGTGAGCAGTTGCCGAGGAACAGGGACCGATCTTGTATGATCAACACCACTTGTCTTCCTTATCGATGGACTCTCCGCATGTGGATTGAATATAGGAACGTTCCCAGGAGATTCCGGGTTGGCATTCTGTAGCTTCTCCGCTGCTCGGCCGCTGACGAATAAAGGTGGGGGATTCCCTTGTAGTGCTCCTAGAGGTGGAGTGCTTCCTTGTCCCTGCAGGTTTTGCTGTTGCTGATGCCGTTGCTGGTGTGGCGGAGCTTGAGGAACCTGAGGCTGAACCGGTTTCGAGTTTTGCTGGTTCACGTAACTGTTGGTGGTTCCGTTAGCCTGCTGCGGTCTCTGGTTAACAACCGTGCTGTCCTGTGGGTTTCCGGGACGTTGCTGCTGCTGGAAACCTGCGATATATGTACGCTGGTGGTTATATCCAGGTGTCTGCGGAGGTTGCGGCACTGTGGGCGGTCTCTGCTGGTGCATTTGTTGGGGTCCCTGCTGAGGACCTTGCTTATTATGTTGATCCTTCGTTCCCCCTAAAAAAGAGTTTGAACAATTTGAGTCCTGATGTTGCTTTGCTTGCGCCATTTGCATGACTTCGTTTCTAACCATCGGGCCCGAGCGAGAAGGGGTGTTCGTCTGGTCCTGACCATTTCCATTGAGAGTCATAGCTGGGAGGACAATCTCTTCCGTGCTGATGATATCCAAGTCATGGGCTTCACTGAAATCAATTTCATCGAACTCGGAGTCTGTAATCATGTTAATAAACAATGCACCTGATGGCAAATTCGTAGCTTCAACGGACCTCCAAACTCGTCGAGATCATTAGCAGCTTCATTAGTAGTACTCTTACAGCTGTCTGTCTGCTTCATCTCAAGGGGTTGATCCAATCCTAGTTCCCTTTTGACAGGAGCGAAGTCTACGTGTCTATGAAGATTATCGGCGTCCCATCTTGCCTGTCAGAGTTGTTAGAGGAATCCCATTATTCAAACATGGAAGACATACTGGTGCTACTTTGATTTTCGCAACTTTGGCAAGATATTGCTTATCATAGAGACAATTCCCAAGAACATTTCCAAAGTTTCGTAGGGCCCTCTTCACTGCATCTGTCGTACCCTGCTTCTTCGCCTTCTCAAACGCCGCGGCTTTGCCCTTGCAGTTTTCGACATTGCCGTACCCAATGTCCTGAATGTTTAGTCAGTAACTACTAGAATAGACATATTCGAATCTAATAAACCTCATGAAATGTCCCATCCTTCAATGTTACCCGAACTATTACAGATAGGCCAAGGCTTATCTTCCCAGTTGCAGCATTCTCGTCGACCTTGATAGCCAATCAGTATAGTAATCAACACAATATCCGCAGAAGCACCCACAAAGTCAATCTGAATATTCTGAATTTGGGATGACCACCCATTGAAGCCGAAGACCTCATTGGCTAGGTTGATAGATTTCTCCGCCGCAAGGTATGGGACCTTCTGGCCACCCGCGCCAGGTCTCAACGATATGTACTCAGGACCTAGCTGCTTCTCCAGACGACCCTGAAGAGCTGCAATTTCCTGGGCCGTGTATTCGGAAATCCTTGGGACCACCTCTTCGAACGGGTTTGTTGTCTTTGACGTGTTTTTGTGCTGGTCCCCGGGGCTGATAGATGTCAGCAGTACACTTCACGAAGAACTAGACTCCAATACTTACAGAGGCATTATCGGCTTGCCAGCTTCGTGTTTAGAAATATGAGCAACCCGCCTTTCTGGCTGGAAGTTATATGTAACGATTAGGGATAACAGGTCGACGCGAGGTCTGCCAAGCGCGGCGTCAGAAAACGCGCTCCACGAGCGACAACACGTGACCAGATTAGATATGGGAAATAAAAGTAAAGCAAACACTGGAGCCGGGAATCGAACCCACAATCTCGACCTTCTCACCGAAAACACTCAGGACCTAGTTCTCTCTCCTTTCACAGCTCTCGCTGCACGATTAAAAATAGTAACCCGAATATTCTCACCCCTTAGAAGACCAGCAAAAAAAAACCGCGTTAAGGGGCCAGGTAACTGTTAGACTTAGGACGGACGAGTTGTGGCTCGCTGAGTTAAGCGGTAGAAACTTAGTTCTATAGGGTACTTCCAATATTACCGTTGAGCTATAGTTTCCTTTGGCCGGCCCCCGCTCTAAAACTACCCAGCAACCCCAAAGGAGTGCAAATATATGCAAACCCTCTCCTTGTCTCTTAACCATGCAATCTCAAACCATATAGCGCTTTTTAGAGTACCATTTTCGGAACAGCCCTTGTCATGCAAAATGCAATCGCAAGCAACACGCTTCCTTTACCTCGAGCCAGTACGTGACAACGCTGACGAATGGAAGAGCTGGGTGTTCAATCGTCTCCATGTTGGCGTTTGTTTACTACTCCTTAATAGTTCTACATCAAACATCTCTTGTTTTCGTGGGAGGCATCAATACAAAATTTATTCTTTTTACAAGAGTCCTCGATACGGTGCATTATCTTCTTGGGAGATCTACAGCTAATGGCCTCGAGCTGAATGTCATACAGAAAGGGGGCGGCACCTCTAATGAAAGGACAGCACCTCAACACCAAAATTCGAGATTTTCGTTCCACTACCGCCTAATCTGGTAGAACTCCGGTGCGTATTCTGTCAGCCAGTCCTTGCGTATCGTTGTGATATCTCGAATGAAAGTCTTGGTTCCCGTCTCCGTGACTTCGTGGAATATCACCCAATCCGCCTTGCGGTTCTACGAGGGTCAGTCTCTGTACCTAATAACAGCAATATCTAGGATTCGAAAGAGTAAAGGGGTAAAAGGCAGTCTTTGAACTTACAAACATAAGGGAACTTGGATGCGCATATAGCACAGTGCCACCGTTAACAGTCCTAAAACTACCATCAGGCTGCATCCTCGCAGCATGCGCAAAGAATCCAGTTGCCAGACAGCGCCGTATCTGCTCGCTTTTATCAACACCTGCCTGCTGCTGGGAGCTTGAGAGGCTCTCGTCCACATTGATACCAAAGCGCTCCAGATATCGCTTCAGCTGCGTCCTAATGCTTACTGCCCTAGTCATAGATTTGAAGCTAAGATAGTTTTCTTTGCACCACTTTGCCTCCTTCCGCCCCTTTGTGACGAAGGCTTGGTATACATTTAGGAGTGTTAGATGATCTCCCTCTTCGACTGCAAACTTCCGCCGAGCGGCCTCAGAGGACTTCTTTTCGCCGTCATGGTGAAACCAAACGGATCCCTGAAGACTCGTCATTGCCGCTATGGTAAGGATCTCGCTCAGGCATCCGAATTGAGGCGCTGAGAGGAGCACTCTTCCCATCATCGGTTCAACTGACAATTCAGCCATACGCACGCCCATTGGCTTCGTGAGTTTCGCATAATCGTCCAATGCTCCAAGTGAATAGAGGAGCTCTAAGGCGCGAATGACTAGTTCTGCAGGCGGCGAAGTGAGGAAGTCAAAACGGACGATGTTGTCAATCCCTAAAGCCTTCAATTGCAGCACCACCGGCGCCAGATTTGACCTCTGAATTTCGGGAATACTAGCGACGGGCAGTGACTTGTACGCGGCTTCAGTATACAGTCTAAAGCATTTCCCAGGCTTCGTTCTCCCGGCCCGACCAGCTCTCTGTGTTGCTGATGCTTGAGATACCGGCGTTGCCGTCAGTGTTTCGATCCCAGTCACAGCGTTGAAAGCGCGCAGCTTGACGAAGCCGCAGTCAATAACACAGACAATGCCATCAATGGTTACAGATGCCTCCGCGATGTTGGTGGAAACGATCACTTTACGAGTATTATCTGGTGTCGATTCGAAGACATACAATTGTTGCTCCGACGAGAGACCGGCGTAGAGTGGAAGTGGAAGTATAGTTGGAGCTCGAGGATGCAGAGAGGACATGCGATCAGTGATCATGGAGATCGCAGTATCGATCTCTTCCCGGCCAGTCAAAAACAGGAGAATATCCCCATCGGCCTCCTACAGTATGTTAGTCCATAGCAATAAATCAAAGCAAGAGGTACTGTACCTTTGTATGGATATCAAAAACTGTCTTCACAGCTCGTTCGACGTAATCCTCGGCAGGCTCTTCCAGATATAATATGTCAACAGGGTACATCCTCCCCTCCAAGCTAATGATCTTGCCAACACTCCCACCAATTTCATCCCCCTTTGAGCTTTCACCCTCGGTCTCTCCAGAGAAAAATCTTAGAAAATCCTCCGCTTGCAGTGTTGCACTACTGACAACAATCCGTAGGTCTGGTCTCTTTTTCCGAATTTTCTTAAGCACCCCAAGCAAAACATCTGTGCTTAGGGACCGTTCGTGTGCTTCGTCTACCATAATGACAGAGTAACGGGAAAGCAGGGGGTCTACGAGGGCTTCACGAAGGAGAAGGCCATCAGTAAGGAACTTTATGCGAGTAGCTGACGATGTAAGATCTTCAAATCGGATCGAGTACCCAACCTGTAATGACAGCCTTTAGATATAAAATCCTCTCTCCGGATCAGTTACGGACGGAATATTACCTCCTCACCCAACTTGCAGCCCATTTCTTCCGCAACTCTCATAGCAACTGTGACGGCTGCCACTCGGCGGGGCTAGCTCATGTACAATAGCGTTAGCATCGGGATAGCCATTGGGGACGCGATTGTTTCGGGTAGCTTACCTACCTGCGTAACGGCGATGACTTTTCCGTCGGAACACCATCCTGCTTGCTCAAGAAATTGCGGAATCTGTGTCGTCTTCCCACTACCGGTCTGTCCCACTACGATAGTGACAGGATATGTCTCAACTAAATAAAGAATATTTTTGCGATGGCGAGCTATTGGAAGAAGGGAAGAGGGCTTATGCAGTGACGGGATAAAGGAGGCAGAAAGATCGAAGTCTTCTGCCATGGTACTTCTACTGAGAGGTCTCCAAAACAGAATTTCCGCAAATGGAGCTCACATGGAATAGCAGGACTTAGCCTTTGATGGACAGGAAACAATGCTACCCCGAAAAGCATGCACAGGACAGTGTGAGGCGAAAGGGATATTCTAAGGGAACGAGCAGGTCGGGGAATTATGCAAAAAAATAATATCAGCAGGGAGTGATTAGAACGACTTCCGGCATTACTCAGAAATTCAAGGGAAACCCGATCAAATATCCTATTAATATTTTCTGTTTATTTTATAATTACTTTCGCCGTGCCACATGCAGTTGATGAATTTCCGGGTTGAGGATGTAGTGAGGTTTACGCATAGCTCCTTGCCTAAATTGGCGGCATCAACGGTGTGGCGTGGCTTAATCCGTCGCCGCGTCATAATCCATGCCAACCGTTTGGCCCCTACCAACAATATAAACCCGTACGTATGCACTGTTGCACCGTCAACGCCCGATCGATTTTATAGTACCTTAAGCAATTCCACTCAGTATGGCAGACTCAAAGTCGCCAGATAGAACAGTAGGTTCAACTATTTCGATGCACCTGGCCCTCAGAGACCCATTGCGGGGTGTGCTGATACTAAGACAGGACTCGCATCAGCCAAAGGATGCTTTAGGCTCGGGCGCAGAGTCGCCAACGACAGCTCGACCTCTCGACTTCGACGATGAGCCACTGACACCAGCTGTCCCGCTGTCAGGCTCAGCACTGTACCCAGCTGGGGAAGAGGCGGCGCCTCCAAAGCCGCCTCGGCCTCTCAGTCCACAACAGCAGGCCGAGGCGACATTGAGAGAAGCTTTCCCTACCATCGATGCTGCGGTAGTCAAAGCTGTTCTGGTTGCTAGTGGGGGAAGGGTGGAGCCTGCCTTCAATGCGTTGTTAGGTAAAGTACTCCTGCATTTAAACCCTTCGCAACTGTCAGCCACTAAGCGTCAATAGGCATGTCTGATCCCGACTCCCAGATCGAACCGCCTCCACCTCCAAAGCCTCCGAGGCCGACACAGTCGCCTGTTGGCCCTGGGCTAGCAACAACAACTCCACGAAACCAGCTAGAGGCCGACGAGATGTATGCGCGTCAGTTAGCTGGGCACTACGAGGACACTGCGCCTTATGCAGGTAGAGGACCAAGAAGAACCAGGACAGATGCGCCGTTGCCGAGGCAGAAGAAGGAAATGGGACTGAAGCCTAATGAGCTTTACGATGATAGAGAGCACAGTTTTCTTGACGGTAGGAGGGCACCTCGGAATGTCTTTATCTCCGCGGTACTAATATTGTGATTCAGACGACCTCCCTGTTATTAAGGAGAATATTCGCAAAGGCTTCCTGGAGACACAGTCGAAAGTCAACCAATGGGTAACGCAGCTGAAGAAGAAAATCGACGGTGAGGACGATGAACCCGTTCAGTATGGTGAGGCCTCTGGTGCTGGTAACCATGCGTACGATCCCGGAGCCCAGCAGCACCAATACGGAAGAAGACGCAGTGGGGATTCGGGCAGACGCAGCACAGATAGGGACCGGGAGCGATATGATGCCGATCCAAGGGTACTGAGTGACGATTTCGCCGGCTTGGATTTAAGACAAGAAGAAGGTACTTAACCTTTAGCCTGTCACTCTTGATCTAGTGTTCGTATTAGCAACACGCCACTAACACAATTCCCGCATGCGTAGCGCCTCGAAGGTCCACACGTCCCCTAGCAAACCCAGATCTCTTTAAGCCGACTCCACATCCTCCCAGATCATCCAGTAACACCCCTCGTATGGTCTCCTTCCAGGACGATGTCTCTTCTGATTTACTGTACCGCCAGCCCTCTCCAGCCCCGGGAGCCAATGCTGCTGCAGCTAAGCAGAGTAAATGGGAGCCCCTCTCAACCCTTGACCCGAGTCCCGTGGCGGATGACCCTTTCAGCCTAGGCGACAGCGACGAGGAGCGCGAATCCAAGGCTAAGGATACCAAAAGCGATGACACGGAGCGGCTGAAGAAAGCCGCCGCGGAGGCGATGGCGGAGGATATTGGAAGTGGAAGCGGCAAGAAGCTCGAGCCGCACGCCACGACGGGACCGGCTGGAACGAGAGATAAGGATGCAGAGGCTAAGTTGACTGGGAAGTAGGACCAAACCCATAGAATATGCATGGCTCTGAGGTGGTCTTGCGCATTTTGTAGCGGCTTTCATTCTATTTCTCTTTTTGTCAGTATTTTACCCCAATTTACCCTATTCTCAGGTTCGGCGTGCCAGCATTCTATGGGCTGTATGGCCAAGCGGTTTATCTCACAGCTGTTAACTTGAATACGAATTTCCCTCTACAGCTCTACGTAGTTCTCTGTGTCTTCGAACTCTCGTGCAAAAGTTCTTCCTCCCTCATCTTTATCAATAGCTGTGCCTATGAGGCCGTGCGTGCGCCTGTCATCCAAGTCTGAGAACAGCTTTGCAGGGCCCCACATGCTGGAACCATTCACTCCAGTATATCTAGGATGCTTGGCAGGACTCAGTTAATGCTCGTTCTGAGTCACTCACCTTTGAGCATTCACTAGGATGAAGCCAATCAAAGTGCTTTCCAACAGATACCGAACAAAAGGGGTCAGTCCTGAACTGCGACATGCTCCAGCTTCTCATTCCTCTAACACCGCACACCCAATCTCATTGCTCCGTTTCCGAGTCACCTGCAGTAAGGTTTACTCTAAAATCCCTTGCTAAATCAAAAAAATGTCTTGGGGCATCCCTTACGGGACCATCCCTTACGGGGCCATCCCTTACGGGGGTATTCTCTACGGGGTCGTCCCCTACAGTGGGCATAACACCGTTCTGAACTGGAGAGTTATGAAACAGAAAGCCTACGCTTATAGGGGAACACCATACCCAAGAAGATCTCGGCACCGTGCAGGATCAGCATCGACATCCTCTCTCGATGTACTATCCATACATCTTAATGTGAGACGCCATTCACCTGGCAGTAAGAGCCCTGGACGCACTTATGTCAAGTTCAACTTCCGGTGTGCCGCAATGGTGCGTCTCCACACCGCGCCTGAAATTAGTTCTGACTGCGGGGATTGATATAGTGATGAAATGCTTCAATGGCCTTGACGAGATCTGGTTTCGCGGTGTCCTTCGGGGTCTTCGTTTGTTGGAGTTAGGGGGGCGAGCTGAGCAGTGATGGCACTAGAGGCCTTCAAGCCATCACCATGGGACCAGGAAGTGTGAATTCGCCGCGGTTTTCAATACATTTGAATTACGATAAACACTACAGACTAGGGGGTATGCGGAAGGTATGGGAGTCGTTCATACATGAAATGGTCAGTGGCGGATATGTACCGGTTGATGACATTCGAACGGGCTGACTGAATCTAGACACATGCGTACTTCATGGTCTGTTCCGGCCATGGCTTGGAGCCCGAATGTGAGGACCCTAGCCACGGACATTATTTCAAGAAGTTAATGCGAGTAATAAGAGAAAGGTCCGGTGTGTATTTATGCTCGCATTAGGTACCAGTCAATGTCAGGTTGACGGTGAATGCAAGTCGTACGGATAAACTAGATAGCCCCGCCTAAGAATGCTCTCTAGGTTATCATACTGTCATTAGGATGTATAGATCATAGAAGGGATCGATTGGAAGATTTCTTGGAATGTTTGAATAGGTTCTAAAGCATGCATGCGGCTGGTATTGAAAATAGATGATTGAAAGAAACATCCAATTCATAATGATACAAGATACCCAGAGTTTTTCAAAAAGGAATATGCAAGGATTGCTCCAACAAAAATCTACTGAACGGCGGATCCAGGGGCATTAGTATCATCTGAGTATATACGAAACTGCACAAAGATCATAATATCTTCAATCATGGTACCTAGTGACCCAATGAGCCAAGGTAAGTTCGTGATGAAGTATTCCTTCTCAATAGAATGAAATAGGATCTGTGCAACGACATATTTAGTAGAGCGGGCTAGTTTCTGGATTTGGTGGATACATACTCCGGCACCATATGTTGCGTTCCCAAGCAGCGACAGTATGAAGAATAGGAGGGACAGCCCCTCGCAAGACTTATCGCGGTAGTTTTTGATAATTTGTGGAATCCGTGCGCTACGGCGATCAGTCAACGAGAATTATAGAGGGTGCCTCTTGCCAAACATACCCAAGATAACACAAGGCACTGAAGTAGCCTAAAATATGTGCGCCCAGTGCTATATCTGCCTGGGAACCATCCTCGTCTGGAGTGGGTGACCAGACGCCTCCCTTCCACGCAACGAACCAACCGCAGGCACCGGTTGCACAGATTAGAAGGACGCTTAGCGTATTCCTTGTCCAGACCTTTGCACTGGTTTCTTTCTCCTCTAGAATTGATGACAAAGAATCTCTCCTTAGAGTTGAAGCATGACTACCGCGGTGGAGGTGACGAGATCCTGTTGAGCGAGCGGACGAACGGCGACGATGCGAGCCGGGAAGCCCTAGAGCGTCACTAGCCCGTCGACTAAGTAGAGGCTGCTCAAGATCCTCGGAGATTGCAGAACCTTGACGGGTACTCCGAGCAGTCGAAATGGATGCCCTTCGAGCATTAATGAAATTGTAATAGAGGCATTGGGTGATGAGCATGAGGTCAGCAAAGCAGAAGTATACTGCCAAGGCAATGACTGTTGGGACCAGGCCAGCCCACACAGCACCTATTCTCCTGCAGCATCAGTACCATTTCCATGAATTGAGAAACACGCAGGCAGTGCAAGTTTACCAAAGAAGTTTGTGACGTCCCCGATAAACCAGATCACTAGAAACGGTAACGATATGCCTTCAGCACTGCCTAGTTTGTAGTTTTCGATCAATTGTGGAACCTATAAGTAACCCTGTCAGTCCATATCAAATGGCAGTGTTGTTGGAGCGACAGACCAACAAAAAGATCCACGCCGCTAGAGATACTGAGCCAAAGATCCCGGACAGGGCCTCGTGGGACTTCAGCTCCAAACTCTTCGTGGCTGCTGTTAGGACGCTGTCATACAAGGTAGCATGGGGCGATATGAGGAAGGTGGCCATGTCGTGCCGGTGTTCATGCACGAAAGTAGATACTGTGGGTATGTGCGACGCAGAATGGTTACCACCCTGAGCTGCTGAAGGACTCCGGGCCAGTCTCCTGTTGGTACTTCATGCAATGGAAGATTGAGGCCCAGACTGGATGCGTGGAGACTGTAGCGTGGGGCTAGCTAGCAAAAACTGGTGCCAGTATGTCGAACTAGCAGAGCACTATTCGCCTTGTTTTGACGAGGGACGTGCAGATGTCTGCGGGTAAAAACGGCCGAATAACAAGAAAAGTTTTCCGGCGAGAGACTCTCTCGCTGAAACTGGTCCCTTGGAGGCCCCCCTGGAGAGTATAGTGTTCGTGCGTACCGGCGGAGAGGGGTGCATTGGCGTATCACCGTTCCGCCGTTAATATTCCCAAGTGCGTTTTGGATGACCCAAGTCGCTTTGAGGTCATCGGTAGCCTAAGACGTATGAAGCATTCGCTTGCACCATATTTTCGTGCCTACGCTAGCCACTAACCTGAGCGAGCGCGCTGCGCCTCCTTACACCCTCCCTCTTCTTCCCTTGCGCGACCAGCATTCATACAGCATTCCCCCACTCTCATTCACTTGGACCTTTGTCTGTCCTTTATAGCTTTCATTTCACGTCTTTCGAATTCTCTTCACTTGGTCAGGTCTCGACCAGCGCCACACCCTCTGTCGACACCTCGTAAAGACAGGTTTATTTCTGTCCCGTACTACATCGTGGAACGATGCAGCACGCTTCGATATCAATACGGTTTCTTCTTATTGTGCTTTCGATTCTCTCTGTAGCCTTTTCTACGAACGTGGAAGATGCCTTACAGAAGCGGCAAATAAGTGTGGGAGGTATTTTGACTGGAGGCTCTACGACGCCGACATCAGCATCAAGCTCTCTCGACAACTCGTCCACATTGACGAGCGTTTCGGATAGTTTGACCACTGACTCTACTACCGTCTCGACTTCGTCCCTGACCTCGTCAACTTTATCGCCGACAAGCAGTTCTATCGTTACCAAATCGTCTTCTCACACTTCAACGACCGCCACACCGACTATCAAAACATCCACCTTCACATCGAGTGCTACGAAACAGGTAGTTAGCACTATAGTCATCACTAGCGGCAGCAGCACGGTTGCGTCCGTATTCACCACAAGTGCACTGGTAGCCGTAGCCACGGGCGTCGCCACAACCACGCAGGCACCAGGCCTCGGGAGCGCCGAATCTTCGGGCGGTGCGGGGTTGAGTTCTTCCCAGAAGAATACCATTATTGGTGTTGTGGTCGGTGTCGGTGGGGCTATTCTCCTCGGCGGGTTGGCTGTTGTGGCGTGGAGGATCTGGGGACGCAAGCGGCAACCTTCGGAAGACGATGATATGACCCGCGTTGGGACGCCTAGTGGCCGGGAGAAATTGTCCAGCAATTCGAATAGTCCATTTAAGTCGACTTTGGACCAGTACCACACTCCTCCCAACGTCAATACAGCATCTAATTTCTAAGTCACCGCTCGAATTCGTCCTGGGTTTAGGCGTACGGATCGGTAATGAAGCATTGGATGGAAGATTGTGTGCTGCATCGCAACAGTCATAATTTTTTACCAGGATGGATTGCACCTTTTGGGAATTATCGTCCCTAACGAAATTTCTTTTTCGTCTCCATAGATCCTTTGTCGTCAAGTCGGTCATCGCATCGCAAGTCTATTGCTTCTGTCTTCTACTGCATCAGTGCACTCGTTTGTGCATAGCGTTGGACAATCGGTATCAAATTGCTTTTATTATGTTAGTATAGTTCGCTTTTCAAGTCTCAGTTCGGCTTGGGAGGATTAACTAGCACTTCATGTACCCTAGAGTGAGCGTCCACAATAATTTAGCTAGCCTACGAGGTACAGATGGACAGAAATCAATAATTGTTCCACTGTAAAACTCATGCACAGACCACACATGTGACATCGGTGTTGGACGGTTGAAGCCATTTCTTGCGGACGACGTCGCATCGTCGTTTCAGGGTATCCGAACTCGGTAACGGAGCAATATACATAGTATCAGCCTAGGAAGTAGCTCTGTATGCCTCCAAAGTACTTGTAGTCTTGGGTCCCACCACCTATGGACAAGGTCGGCTCTCTAACAGACGTCTGCCCTCTTAATCCACGACATATCGGCGCGAATATACATATGCTGCTTCTCACGGGGTCGTGACCAACATTCTCTCCACAAACCACCGATCCATTGCCGTCCTAATTCCCCTTTACACTTTTTCAGGAGAAGATTTCATCCTTTGCTACAGAGAATAAACGGGACAGATGGCTTTTACGAGATTCGTTCTTGTAACGCTGTGGCTCTGCGTTGCGGTTACGTGGTGTTCGTCTGGACCTCTGGATATTCTACATCTCTTGCCGAGACAATCGGCGAACTTGCAGGTAAGACTCTCGCTAAAGCATGGAAAAGCAGGTACACACATTCCTGCAGATCTGGTCTAACATTTTGAAGTCTTTTACTGGTGCACTGGGAGGACAAGTTGCTCCACCGGTAAGGGTCGGCTTTTTGGTCTGCATGTGCTAGGCAGAAGCTAAAGGACGATCAGATAACGAATTCCGGCGATCCAAGTAGACCCTTTTTGGTGGGGGGCAGCACATTTGTAGGTATCCAATATGGATGAAACAAAAGCCCTTGATCTAACACAATTTTACTTCCGATAGCCTGATTTTAATACCGCAGCGCAACGATCGTAAGTCTGAACTTAGTATGAGATCCGTGTGGAAGGGGATTCTGACTATATCCCACAGATGCGATAACCAACACAATGCCTGCGCTGATGTAAATACCTCTCTCTGCTTTAGCAGCTCTGGAAACTGATGCTTGCTCCGTAGGAGGCGAACAGAACGGGGAATAAAGTTTTTAAAGTCTCTGACTGCGACGCCCAGAATAGTACGTTTGATGACTTCGTCTTCACACCTAGGATGGATACTAGAAAATGATATGCTAACGGCTGTTCCCAAACCAGCTCAGTGTGTCGCGGCACAAGCGTCCGCACCGGTGAAGGACTTCAGTGTAGCCTCAGCAGCACCAAGCCCTACCAGTTTTGTTGATGGAGACTTCGACATTATTTGCGACCTGTAAACTCAGGTCTGCATGCTGGAGTCCTGATGATATGGAAACTGTTTCATTTGATGTCTGTAGCTGAGGCGTTAGGGCAGAAGGTTTCCGGTATAGAAAGCGTGGCCCGGGCTCTTGATCTATTGGTTGTCCAATGCCTTACAGTCAGTCCTCTGTAGTTGCGTGGGGTCTCCTAATCTCAGGCAGACAGTGTTTGATAGTAAAACCGTTTGGTTGCCGTATCGTCTTTTGTTGTATATAGTTGTGGATAAATAACTCTTGTCCTTTCATCGAGGGCGTATTGGTTGCCCAAATCTATCCAAGGTCTGGTTGGCTCTGTTTGTACCTTGCATATTCGAAGAGACTGTCCGCGACTGTTCACGAAGCTTCTCCGAAGCAGCTAGGAGTTTTTCCAGTGACTATCAACCCTCTCAGCATGTACAGATATGCAGGGAGCTTCTAGTGTATGAAGCGACCTTTTGCGTGTTACCAGATGATGTATGCTCCCGCTTGATGGTCGTGGTTGTGGCCTTTGAGATATCCTAAGCATATGGACATATCAATCATCTAAAAGTGAATCAATAATCTTGAGAAAAGACCTACCTTATTAGGTGTTTTTAGATTTATAGCCGCAGCTCCACGACCGGCTACTGAATTGGACATACCGTTTTGGTCGTTGTTTGGTGGCGGTGAAGTTCGAAAAGGCCACTACCCAATTAGGGATATTACAGCGAGCAGGGCTCAGCGCGAACGTGACGCGTGAGTTCCTACCGCAGCGCGTCCTCCTCCACACCACTTTACCTCAACCCTACCACACCTTCAATCCAGCGAAATCATCCGCCATCGCATCGCGCATAATGTTTTCCCCGCAGTCGTATTCGCACGTAGAATACCTTCCACAGAAATCATCGCCACTATCACCGAGGCACTTCAATGCGCTTCCGCGAACCTTCCCGCTATCCCCACCAATGTCTCCTCCGCATTTCGAGGCAACAGGCAGCAAAGTACCCTATTCGAAAAGGCAGATCAAGTTGAATCCTCTCCTGCAGAACAAGGACCAGGGTTTAGAACGACGGCGTAGTCTGTTCCTGAAGAAAGTCAGGGAGGATAGTCAGGAACAGCGGTGGAAATCCCGTGGAGGCGAGGATGAAGTATGAATTTAGGACAAGGCTTCTATCGAGGCAGTTACGGGTCGGAAGGCTAATACTGGCCGTTCCATTTAGATAATGAGGTCTATATATGTCTCTGAGCAGAAACGGTGGCAAGCAACTCAGGCGCGAATTGCAAAGGAAATACAGTCGTCACCGGATGAAGACGAGGACATGTCACAGCTGGGCTCTACTAACTACGAAGGTAAATGAATCTGTAGTCCCCGAGGTCTTGTATGGGCTCTAATTGCATCCTAGACTCGGAGATGATAGATGATCCCCTGATGGAGGAGAATGCGGAGCTGGAGGCACTTGTATCGCAATTGGACTCACCAGAGCTGATCGACCAAGAGGAATATCAATTGCCCACTTTGCAGGAGAACATCGGTGAATCTGAGGTTGCCTCACACTACGGTAGCGACGACGAAGACTACGACCGACTCTTCATGGAGCTCATAAACCAAGAAACGATAGGTCAATCGCAAGGACGTATGGGTGCAGACCAAGAAATGATGGACACTTCTAGCGGATGAGGCCTCAGTATATTAGCTTTTTGTCTACCGTAAGCGCCATAGGCTGGGTATTGGGCTACGGCGTTCATTTTTGTTGGCTTTTCAAACCAAGATCGCCTCAATGTGGAACTACCATGTGGTAGTAGAGGTGCTAGCTCTGGATAGATTTAATTGTAATATAATACACCAATTATTGTCAGTTCGCCTTTCGCCAGGAACTTAGTCTAAATGCAGCTTTTTGTCTATTGTTGCGCGCAGCCGGAGTCGAGATCACCGAGAGCCTCTTGGGCAGCGTTCATGTCTCCAACAAGATCGGCTGGTGGCGACCCTGCAGCTTGCATCTATTGAGCGTTAATTGGGTTGGTAGGAGATGCTGAAAAGTGTGAACACAAACCTTTTGCATTCTCTCCACGATATACTCTCGGTCCGCAGCGTTTGAGTCCGCATAGGTCCTCTCCTCAAACTTCGTCACAATTTCCCCCACTAACAATTGCTGTTCCTCATACCGCGCCAAGTCTTCTTTTCCAGTATTCTCCTTATTATTCGCCATCCACTCAGGGAACTTCTCCTTCAACTCCTTCATTGGTTCATAGAGGATTTCCTTGTTTGTTAATTGTTCCATCATTCCAAGCAGCATCTTGGAGAAATCCTCTTCCCCACTACCTTCCAGAGCACCACTCTGCATTTGCTTGAGCATCTCGGCCAGGATATCGTCAGTATCGTCAGTGGCAGTAGCGGCCGTAGCTTGCTCTCCAGATTCTTGCATTCGTTGCATTGTTCTTCTTATTGTCTCCTGGAAAGTGTCCTCGGCGGCAGTAGAAGGACCAGTTGGGGATGGTGGGGTTGGATCAATGCTGTCATGCGGGGCCAAGGCTGCAGCATCCCCGAGCTCCTTGACAAGCTTCTCGAATTGTTGTTGTATATCTGGCTATCTGCCTTTAGTGTTTCGTCCATTCCTCGAGACTTACTCGGTTCCTCTCACCGATGTTTCCAGTCCGCCAAGTAAATCTGCCATTCCAGCTTGTAATTCTTTTGCAAAGTCGTCAGTTGCGTCTGGAATGAAAGGAGGTTTTCCTGGGCCGGACAGCAACGGAGCCTTTTCCTCCGCATCTATCTTTGCTGCGGAGAACTCGTCAAGCATATCTGTATATATGCATCAGCCAGAGTGACATTCTGCCCCATGTGTGGTGGGGCTCACCGTCCAGATCGTCCAGATCATCTTCTTCCGGGTCTGGCGCAGTATCCGGTGCTAAACCTGGTGGGGGCACGGCTCTGGCTTCAGGAAGAGCATCTGGCGTGACTTCTTCTTTTTTCTCCATTGTGCAAATGTCTATTTCATAAAGTTGAATATGAGCCCAAGGAAAGTTGCAGAGTGGGATAGCCGAGGCGGCAGCGCATGCAGAACATTCGCCCAAACCGCGTAGCCCTACCCTGTTACCCGGCCTTCGATACAAAGTGATGCTTTATCGGTCTTCCCCATCACTCACCTCCAAAATTTCGACAGTACAACCTTGAGGTTCCTTGTCTGTCTTGGCGAGGTGCTACTACGGCGGCGTTTCTCTAGCCTATATCACTTAGACTTTTCCCGCTCATAGATCTTTATTGCATTCGTGTCTGCTCGTTTATTTAAGACGGCTCAGCTGGGCCGAACAGGATAAGTGCTGTCTCTAAAGCACCAACATGTCTCTGTGTCAGAACCGACTTCAAGAGGAGCGGTGAGTGCCAATACGCGCATGCGAATGCTTTCGCTATATTGCGGCTCTGGACTAATGTGTTCCTCAATAGAAAGCAGTGGCGTCGCGATCACCCTTTCGGCTTCTTCGCCAAACCGCAACGCAACGCACAGGGTGTTCTCGACTTGAAGAGGTGGGAGTGTGGCATTCCCGGCAAGGAGAAGACACTGTGGGAGGGAGGGCTCTTCAAGCTGGATGTGATTTTTCCTGAGGGTTCGTGAGCGCCACTGACTCTGAGCGCCACTGACTCTGAGCGCGAAGTACGGCTGACGGATTTAATGGCAGAATATCCAACAAAACCACCGAAATGTTTGATTGGCCCACAGCCTTGAGCTCCCTTCGTTCGTCGCTAACTTCCCTAGGCAAATTCGTTCCCCCTCTTTTCCACCCAAATGTCTACCCGTCTGGCACGGTGTGCCTTTCGATCTTGAACGAGGAGGAAGGGTGGAAGCCGGCAATTACAATCAAACAGATTCTTTTGGGGATTCAAGCTCTCTTAGACGACCCAAACCCTGAGTCACCTGCTCAAGCCGAGGCGTACAACCTATTCAAGAAAGATCCGGCCGCTTATGAGCGAAAGGTGAAGCACATCGTTAAGGAGAATCCTGCGCCTTAATTTGTTATGTATCAGCTGAATTATGATATGGCGGCGTTACATTAAGCACTGGCGTTGCAGTTTTATTAATCCGCGATATTACTGAAAACCACCATTACTTGTCTTTTGTTGTACAGAGGTTGGTCACTTGGGCCCGGTGCCACGCCCGACTACTATTTAGTCAGTTTGTGCGCAGCTTGGGATGCTTTTTTCTAGCTGTACAACGAAGAGGAACTTGAATAGAAGTCCATTGGCCCTCCTGCAGCTTTCTAATACCCCACGCGTTGACTCTGACACAACGATTAGTGTCATGCTTAGTGTCATGCTCCTTTGGCCCGTGGGGAAGCCGCAAACGGTCGATTGTCATTTTCAGCTAAATGTTCGCCTTGCCAGCCGCTCTGGCTCTCTTATTCGACGAGGGAGCTCTCCAGCACCAAAGCCCGGCAGCCGCGGTCACTGTAATTGTGATATTTGGAAATCAATCCCGCGGGCATAACCCTATACCCCGCGATGCAAATGCATGCCTCGTTCATTGGAATGGATCGCGTGCCTGGAAAACCCTCAGCTCTCGCGGCGAAGTGCCTGAGCTCAAGCAAGCCCGAATGCACGCCCGCGCGGGGCAGAATCTGGGGGTGCTAGAGCCCGAGCGACACCCCATCGGTCGCTGTGGGTGGCGGGCAGAGCGTGGGTTGCTCATCGGCCAGGGCTGAACTCATTGGCTCATTGGTTGGCATGGCGCCTAAGCTGCTGATGCAAGGCCGCGTTCGCCAATCTGATTTGGGCTTCGAGGTCATCTGTCACTGGGAGCTCGAAAGAAACAAACATTTCGAGCAAGCATTCACAATGCCACGCGCTGTGAAGAAAATTTTGTTGCTCTTGAGCAGCCGCGACGTCAGCAAGAGCTGGAGGGATGATGACAGGTGAGGGTAGAGGGAAGTATATAAGGCACTAGCAGTCCGCCGACTTCGGATGACTCAATTGTGGAATTTTGAGATACAACGGCCCAACTTCATCTTAGCTCTTCTCCACCTCACCGACTGTGAAAATCCAAACCTCCTTTGACCTCTCTGAGCCAAGAGTTCGTCCCTTTGTTCCTTCGTCCAGCCAACATGTGCGGAATCTTTGCTTGCCATCGGTGGGTACCTCTTCAATTCCCGTTGAGCTTCACATGCTGTTTGGGGCAGTGGGGCAATCTTCAATTATTCCGCACGCCCCTCCACATGATAGCGAGAAACTGACTTCCTGATGCGCAAATAGCCACCCCGATGTGTGCAAATTCAAGTCGACGGCGTTGCGTATGGGCAAGGCGTAAATAGCCCGTATCTTGCTGGTCTACCATGTGACTAACCTTTTTTCTAGTGTGCGGCATCGAGGTCCCGACTGGAGTGAGTTTGGTCAGAATTCAACGTAAATTCCCTTTGCTTATAACAACCAGGTGGAAATGTAATTTGCAACAACACGAGTAAGTTCTGATTGAAACTACTATGCGTTTTGGATAGAGCAGGATCTGATTGAAGTCACAGTTCTAGTTCACGAGCGTTTGAGCATTGTTGGCGTTGGTTAGAACAATCCCTTCATTGGCAAAGTGGCCTCAAGCTCATTGTCCCATAGGAAGCGGTGCCCAACCTCTTACCAACGAAGCAGGTTCCCTTGTCCTCGCTGTCAATGGCGAGATCTACAACCACAGGGTTATCCGCAAACAATTGAAGACCCGATATCCATTCAAGACTCAGTCCGACTGCGAAGTCATTATCCCATTGGTTCGTGTTCTTTCCGAAAATAATCCGAAATAAGGCTAATATGAAGTCCTAGTATTCCGAATATGATATTGACGCTCCCAAGCACCTTGACGGGATGTTCTCATGGGTCCTTTACGATAAGGATCAAGACCGTATAATTGCCGCCCGTGACCCAATTGGCATCACTAGCTTTTACCAAGGCTGGTCCAGCAAGACCCCTGGTGCAGTCTACTTTGCATCTGAGCTGAAGAGTCTCCACCCTGTATGCGACAAGGTGATTGCATTCCCTCCAGGTCACATTTTCGACTCCAAGACTGGTAAGACAACGAGATATTTCCAGCCGACTTGGTGGGACCCCACCAATACACCCAGCACGCCAATTGACTACAAACTTTTGCGTACCACTCTAGAGAAGTCAGTCCGCAAGAGGTTGATGGCCGAAGTTCCCTATGGCGTTCTCTTGTCAGGAGGCTTGGACTCTAGCTTGGTTGCAGCAATTGCTCAGCGAGAAACGTTGAGACAAATGGCACTTGCCAGCGGCAAGGCCAACGGAACCACCAACGGAGTGACCAATGGAGCCACCAACGGCTATGTGAACGGCACCACCAATGGCCACGCCAGTGTTTCCAGCGACTCAGGTCATGGTTTGGTCGGAATTGACGATGGTGACCAACTCTCCACGGTCACAGCATTGCCACAACTCAATTCCTTTTCAATTGGGCTGCCTAATGCTCCTGACACGAAAGCTGCTCTGGAAGTTGCCAAATTCTTGGGCACGAAGCACCATGACTTCACCTTTACTATTGAGGACGGGCTCAACGCTCTCACAGATGTTATCTACCACCTGGAGACGTATGATGTGACAACCATTCGGGCCTCGACGCCTATGTTCCTTCTGAGCAGAAAGATCAAAGCACTTGGTGTGAAGATGGTGCTCAGTGGTGAAGGTAGTGACGAAATCTTTGGCGGCTATCTCTATTTCCACGCAGCTCCTGACAGGAAGGCTTTCCACGAGGAGACTGTTCGCCGTGTCAAAAATCTCCATGTTGCAGACTGTCTAAGAGCCAACAAATCCACGGCAGCTTGGGGTGTTGAAGCCCGTGTCCCTTTCTTGGATAAGCAGGTGAGTTGGCATCGTACCAGGTCTTGTATATAACTAACTCTCCCCAGTTTTTGGAAGTCGCCATGAACATCGATCCGCTGGAGAAAATGATCACAAAGGACAGGATGGAGAAATATATTCTCCGGAAAGCCTTTGATACGAGCGACGAGCCTAGTGCGCAGCCATATCTTCCGGATAAGATCCTTTGGCGCCAGAAGGAGCAATTCAGCGATGGCGTCGGATATGGCTGGATTGACGCTCTCAAGGATAATGCCGAGCTCAACGTCACGGACGAGCAATTCAAGAACCCCAAGCCTGAATGGGGAGATGACATTCCAGATACAAAAGAAGCGTAAGTGCGTGTCGTCCTGATCGAAGCGACCCAGAACTCATTGTGCCTAGATACTGGTATCGGATGATGTTTGACGAACTTTTCCCACCATACTGTGCGTCCACAGTGATGCGGTGGACACCCAAGTGGTCCAAGCAAACTGACCCTAGCGGACGGTAAGATAGATCCCTATAAAAAAGGGTGTCAAGGTGCATTAGCTAACGGTAGTAGTGCAATTGCTATTCATGTTGCGAAATACGAGGACGAAGAGAAGGCGTAATGGTTAGTTATGAACTATGTAGAGCATTTTTGGTCGGAGTAGGCTGGTCGAGACTTTTCCTTTGTTTAACGGATCTCTTACAGTGTGTTTTGGTTTCTCTTTTCTTTTCCTTTTTTTTTTTAGTTTTTAATGGCCGACATGATTGTACATAGCCTTCTAATTGTTTACTGCGTGCAGCATTTTCGGCTTAGTTTGAAAGAAAATGCCCATACGTTGCTGCTCGGTGGCCCTATTGGTCAAATAATGCACATCATGTGATGACTAAGGCGAAATTCCGTGCACTTGCGTGACCTTGCCGACTCTTTTTCTTCGCCGGACGTCCGTCTTCTGCCCCCAAACGACATCTGTATACCTCATACTCAATAGATTTACCCATCTTCACCATCTAGCATCTCAATATGTCTGTTCCAGCATTTGCCGATATCGCAAAGCCATCTAACGATGTACGTCCTCTCTTCGATTCCCAGCTGGCCCTGATGAAGCTTGACGGAACTCCTTACTGGCTCAATTGCTAACTCCGTTGCTGTAAAGCTCCTTAACAAGGATTTCTACCATACCGCCGCGGGTAAGTCAGATCAGCATGGCCGCGCATCGCTAGATGGCCATGAGGTATCACGGAGTTAACGCGTGTACAGCGACTCTCGAGGTCAAGTCCAAAGCTCCCAATGGAGTGAGCTTCAACGTGAAGGGCCGATCTGCTCATGACAACACTACTGGAGGACAAGTATGTTCATCAATTGTTGCACGCGTCCCCACATATTGCTTTTGGAGATAGATACTAATGGAATCTGGCGTGTCCTGAACAGATTGAGGCAAAATACACTGATGCGCCAACCGGTAGATCTTTCTTACCATATCTTATTTTTAAGAAATCCACCGGACATAAAACATCTGGGATTTCGCATTCATTTAGCATGAACCAAAACCAGGCCAGTTTACTGATAAAGTACCGTCGTGCAGGCTTGACCATCACGCAGGCATGGACCACGCTCAACGCACTTGACACCAAGGTTGAGCTCGACAACACCATCGCGAAGGGCTTGAAGGCCGAAATCCTTACTCAATTCCTCCCAAGTAGCCAGTCCAAGGGCGCTAAGTTGAACCTCCACTTCAAGCAACCCAACTTTCACGCTCGTGCCTTTTTCGATCTCCTCAAAGGGCCCACCGCTAACATCGATGCCGTTCTCGGTCATGATGGTTTCTTGGTCGGCGCCGAGGCTGGTTATGATGTCAACAAGGCTGCGATCACCCGTTACTCTGCCGCTATCGGTTACTCCACTTCAGAATACACAGCTGCCATCACTGCTAGTAACAACCTGAGCCTTTTCGCTACCTCTTACTACCACAAGGTCAACTCCCAAGTCGAGGCCGGTGCGAAGGCTACATGGGACTCCAAGGGTTCGCAGAGCGTTGGACTTGAGGTTGCTAGCAAGTATAAGCTCGACCCGACCTCGTTCGCCAAGGTAAGACCAGAGTTGTCAGGTGCTCCGAGTTGAGGTTTTGCTGGTATTGCGACATACCAAGCCCATCCACATTGCTCACAAGACTTTGGAATATAGGCCAAGATTAACGACCGTGGCATTGCTGCCCTTGCATACAATGTCCTCCTTCGCCCCGGTGTGACTCTCGGTTTGGGCGCTTCATTTGATACCCAGAACTTGAACCAGGCGGCCCACAAGGTTTGTTATGTTGCCAAATGCACTTGGTCTGCTTTCACTGACAGCGCGGCCATAGGTTGGTGCCAGCTTCACCTTCGAATCCTAAAAGATTCTCCATTCCCCTTGCTAGTCCAAGGATGTACAGGAAAGTCATAAGAGGATGACGGGAAAGCAGGTGACCTAATAAAAAGGGATAGAGGAGAGATGGGGCGTCGCAAAGCGAAACATTGTATCACGATCCTTAGTTGAGTTGCTTTGCATGTAGACTAAGAATTTTGAGCGCATCTTTGTTTTTCCATACTTATATGACCCTTCCGCGTCGTATTATATAGTATATTGCCGTACTCTGGGGAAGCAGTGAGAACCAACCAAAACGCCGTCTAAACAACAGAGATCCTCTACTTCAACCTCCTTTTCCCTTCTTCCAGATTCCCCCTCGCAACTGCCCCCAGAAACAGGCTGGGCAACACGAGCGCTAACGTAATAATCCCCCCCACAAACGCAAAATTAACAAGCATACTTGGTCCCCCATCCTCGCCGTCCGCAGACACCCGCCTTCTCCTCGCCGCCCTAGCCCGCCTGAGTTCCTGCTGCTCGTGCGTCCACAGGTGGCCAGCCCTATTAAAATGCGGCACGTCGTTGTCCCAGCCCATCTGCTGCCCTGCCGGGCCGAAACCACCACCGGCAGCTCTCTCCCCACCCAGCCCCGATGCTGCCGCTGAAGCTGCGGATGCAGCTGCGTTCGCCTGCGCGGCCCGCTTTGCACCATGGTCACCCCATTCACCTTGTCTGTAAAAGCTCGGCGGCGGTCCTCGAAAATGCGTCCGTCGTCGACTCAAGCCGCTGGCCGGCCGACCACCGGCAGGACCAGTGGTGTACGGGTTCGTTACGGCTTGGGACGAGGAACGAGCGTTGATGCGCAGGTCGCGGTCGTATCGTTCGCGTTTCTGCGGGCTGCCGAGGACTGCATAAGCTTCAGAGATCTGGACGAAGCGGGCGGAAGCGTGGGGGTCGTTGGGGTTCCGGTCCGGGTGATGTGCTTTACTGAGGGCGTAGAACTTCCTGTTTTTATACCCCAGCTTTGGCGTCAGTGGGGGCACTGGGCCTTTTCATGATATTGTGGGGGTGACTGATTTGTGGGACTGAATTGACGTACTTCTTTATTTCGCCCGTCGTGGCGTTCGTGGGGATGTCGAGGACCTTATAGTGGTTCTTGTTATCTGCGTGGGATGGTCTGCTGCCGTGGAAGAGTGCTCGTTGGGTGAATTGATGGCTGGGCTTGCAGAATCCGCAATGGGAGAAAGCTGGACGGAGTAGCATTCCTCATTCCGAGTGATTGAGGGTTGGAAGTTTGGGAAGGTGTCGGAAGAGCTTTGCTGAAGATTTTCTCGTTGGGTATGGCTGTGACGTGAATATATGGCAAAAGTCCATGCTGACTCAGCCATTCGGCAGGGTTTCGCTGGACTTCTTAGTATGTTACAGAATCATAGCCATTTCTCTATTACTCTTGTATGGCCCCGCTGGTTTTCGATTCTTATTGACGTGGTTTACTTTCAAGGCAGGATTGACTAGACATTTGTGTGGAAAGAATAGTCCGTGCCAGCATCCTCAAGTCTTTCGCGCCATCATGACCAGAACCAACCATACTAAGCCGTATTGAATGTCGTTAAACCACCCTAAAGCCAACAGTCTCAAATGCCATGGCATTTCGCTATGAATGGCGGCGTAATTCATAGATAAATTGTGATCAATAGTCATTGCCACGACTAATGATCTCCTTCACCGTCGGACGAAGCAAAATCGTCTAGAATGTATTAGGTCGGTGCAGACCATTTCTCCGTCACGGTAAGGCCACTTACGTGCTCATATTGCGCCGTATATGATCCTTTAATATCGCACAGAGGTGGGTAAGCCTCCACAATTCCGCTCGATACGAGATTGTTCAACTGCATTCGGTCAACCGTACGTAACTGTAGTTTATGGCCTTCCATGCTATCCTTACCCCAAGGAGATATTTATCCTGCCCAAGGCGGTCCAGATACCTACGACAGAAAGGCAAAGTTCCAAAGTTCTTCGTGATTGTATTTAATAAAGATTTAGCAGATGACAGTCTCAATGAGACATTCGGAGCATCTGCAATCTTGGCATAGTGTGACGTCTCGAGCTGTAGGAGTGAGCAGAAATTCTTCAGTCACTCATGAGAAGGCTTGCTTACATCGTCTCTGACATATCCCTTCCCGGTACTACCAAATGTCTCGATCGCATATGTTTCTCCTTCCTCCATCTTTGTTTGGTCTCCGCCTTTGACAATGGGTACGCTCTTTCCTCCATGGATAGTGTATGGGCCTATGGTGTGCCCATTCAAGTTACGGATTGCCTTGATAGGGTAGGTGGTCCCACCAATTGTAACTTCATAGCTCTCCATTGCTTCCTGAATGGCCGCACCAATGTCGGACATTCGCACGTCAATTCCGGCTTCCTATATCCAGATTGTCAGATCCAAAGCCTTGCAAGAAACTGCGGATGCTTACCCGAACACCAGTATTTGTCGCATCCTTGACAGCCGCAAGGAGGTTGTCATAAACAGGGTCAAAAGACATAGTGAATGCGCTATCCACAATTCTGCCATTGATGTGAACGCCGAAATCAACCTTCATCACATCTTCCTTCTGAAGAACCATTTTATTCCCAGCATTAGGGGTGTAATGTGCTGCGCAGTGGTTGATGCTAAGCCCTGTTGGAAAGCCCATGCCACCCTTCAAGTTATCTCCTTCCTCCAATCCCCAATGCCCAGTTAGAGCGCGGACGCTATCCTCGATGCCCTCGGCAATTTCTGTGAGGGTTTGTCCTGGCTTGATATTCTTCTGGGCCCACTGCCGAACTTGTCTATGAGCTTCAGCACCCTGACGATAGTCGCTGAGGAAGTCATTGTTCATGCGATCGAGGTGACGCTTCTCTTCGTTTGTCGTTCGATACGCATTGTCGCCTCGGTACTCCACGATCTCGCCCTCAGGGTACTGCCCATTAGGAAAGAGATTCGAGATGAGGAGCCTCGGCGGGGACGTCTGAGCTTTAGCTCCACCGGCACCGCCCTTCTTCTTCTTGGGCTTCTTCTTCTTCTTTTTCTTTGCCACTCCCGCCGCTCCAGCCTCAGGTGGCACGCCGTCCTCGTCTTCAGAGTCGTCATGATCTGCGTCCCCATTCACGGCTGTGCCATTAGCTTGATCGGCGGACTTGGCCTTCCCGTCAGCTATCTTCGTTCCCTCCACTGGTGGGTTTGACATGTCAGCCTTGTACATGAACTTCGAGACAGCTAAAGTTGCTCTCGTGCACTCACGCTTGAGCTTTTCAAGCCCCGCACTAGCTTGTGCAGCCATAGTTGCAGGGGCCTAGCACAATGGTAGCTGCTGAGCTTGCCTTGTTGTATATTGCTATATTATTTGGCACTTTAAGCTGTCGCTCTGACCTTGGAGTATGGACGAAGGACAATGAGAATGAGGGTCGTTGCAGGTAGTGTGAAGGATATAGAAAAGTGCGTTGCAGGCAAAGGCTGAAGTGGGATGCAGTGGTCCAGTCGCCTTTAGCTAGCTGCATTGGGCGGCACTGGGGCTATCATTCACCGAGGCCGTTTCTAACCGTAATTGGAGAAATCGAACATCCCTACTCAGCACTTGGTCCAAGGGTTTTGTCGAGTGAAAGAAACCCCCGAAATTATTTTCCTACTGCATCAATTGATGCGTCCGTTCTTTTGGCAACTGTTTAATACTGACCTAAGGATGCCTTCTACCGCGGGCACTTCAACGGCGACGGCAGAATATCCCGCCATTCCTTCACGGGCCGCCCGTGCCGTGAAGGACTCGCCAAATAGTTCGATCGAGTCTCTCCTGAAAGAGGACGATATCCACGACGGCTTCTTCTGGACGTATACTGAGGAGCCACACCGGACACGGAGACAAGCAATCATCAAAGCCCACCCAGAGGTAAAATATTAAAATTTATTCTCGGAGGCTCCATCCGTGGACTAATCTCCTGAATCAAAAATTATAGGTGACGAAGCTTTGCGGTCCCGAACCTCTGACCAAATACCTTGTGCTCCTGGTCGTTTGTATCCAGATCACTTGCGCATACCTTCTCAGAAACACACCGTTGTTGTCATGGCCCTTCCTTCTTACAGCCTACATCGTCGGCGCGACCGCGAACCAGAACCTCTTCTTAGCTATCCACGAGATATCGCACAACCTGGCGTTCCGGTCCCCAACGGCGAACAGGCTGTTTGCCATCTTTGCAAACCTCCCAATTGCTATCCCTTATAGCGCTTCATTTCGGGTACGTTCTTATATGTCCCGTACTTCTAGCTCAAGGTCAAGAGACTAACGGGACTCAAGCCGTACCACCTCACACACCACAAGTCTCTAGGTGTAGATGGACTTGACACGGATCTCCCTACTGCTCTAGAAGCCTTCTTCCTAGACTCAATTCTTGGAAAGGCTTTCTTCTGCACCTTCCAGATCCTTTTTTACGCCCTCCGACCTATGATAGTCTACAGGCTACCCCTGACGCAAATCCACTTCCTCAACATCGTTGTCCAAGTCACCTTTGATGCAGCCATCTACAAGTACTTCGGCGGCCATGCCCTCGCGTACTTCGTATTGAGCTCCTTCCTCGCAGGATCTCTGCATCCCTGTGCCGGCCACTTCATCGCGGAACACTACGTCTTCGAGAAGCAACCGCCTTTCGTGTCACCCCTAGCGCCGATCCCAGAGACGTACTCGTACTACGGCCCACTGAATGTGCTTACATACAATGTTGGCTTGCACAATGAGCATCACGATTTCCCTGCTGTCCCGTGGACACGGTTACCCGTGTTGCACGAGATTGCCAAGGAGTTCTATGCGGAATTGCCGAGACATGAGAGTTGGGTGTACGTTATCTGGCAGTTTGTACTGGATAAGGATGTTGGGCTCTGGTGTCGGGTGAAGAGGAAGGAAGGTGGTAGGAAGGTTGGTGTGTGGAAAGAGGAAGAGTTGGGTGCGAACGAAGAGAAAGGAAAATTGATTCCTGGTGTGAAATGAGCGGATTGTCTGAATGCTCTAGATTTTGGGTCCTCTTTAGAGATTGATTCAGGCATCATGGCGTTCTATCATATTTTTGGATTATGCATTGCGCTGAGGGTCCGTAGATTCTCACGAGCATGATGTACACTGTAATAGATAAGGCAGGGTCGATATTCGCGGTAATCGCTATCGATTCGCCCCTTAATGTAAACGAAATCCTACGTGTAATGTGAACATGCGACTTGCTAGACATATCTCGTAGAAAATGTGGAACTTGACAGCAAGTACAGAGCAGGAACGAAAAGGAGCCCCTTCTAGAATACAGAATCAGAGAAATTGAGAGATTGGAGCTGTCTCCTCTTGCCTGCGTTCCAACCGTTGCAGAATCTGCGGAAAAAACAACGGATAGAGCGAACCATGTATTACGTAACCTTCATTCTCATAATTGAAAGTAGGCACCCGGGTGGCGTTGGATATCCAGTAGGTCGTATGTGACGGACTCTTTATCTTTGGCGAAAACTTCCTCGTCCTCGGATCGACAACCGTACACTGGCGTTTCCCCGCCTATACTCTCTCCCTATCCACCCCGTACCGTTCCTCAGACAAACTGACTTAGAAAAAGAGATATGCAAGCAAAAAACTCAACAAGCAAAGAGCGGCAACGATTTGAACAGGAACACCCTCCGTCGTCGTTTGAATAGTATTTAAAGCTCCTCCAGCTGCGCCTTGGCCGTCAGTCTTTCTCTGCCTCAGACCTCCTTGTTCGTTCTTTTCTTTGAGAAGTTTCTTAATCTCCGCTTGGGCTTGTTCAAGCTGAGCCTTGATATCTTCCAACGTATCAGTCGATTTGGGTGCGGCTTGGACAGCCTTTAGCGTATCGTCAGCGCTCGAGGCTGGGTTGTGGGCAGAGGCTACGGCTTCGCCGCGGTTCTTAGCGTCAGCAGGTCGCGACTCTGGCTTGGAGACCGGGCCCACTGGAGTGGCGTGATGGGGAATCACCGCCTCTGGTGATGGAGATCGATAAGCCGGTGGATCGGTTCCATCCGGTGAGTAGTGGCGATCCAATTGCTAGGGTTTCAAATTAGCTTAGCGCCTCGGGGATGTATTTAATCTAACTTACACTGCCGTTAACGTTGGGTGTTGCCCCGGGATCCAGAGCAGGTAAATACACTACCCGGATCCTTTGGTCGTAAACGCTTGACTTGCCGGCCTTGTCCACTTGTTGCCACTGCAATAGACATTAGTAATATGAGAGATGAAGCACACAACCGGAAAACATACGAGAGCCGCGACATTAGAAAACTCCTTGTCTGCAGTAACAGCGACTGACTGGACTAAGAACTTGTCCCGGCATTTCACATCTAGTGAGGGGTCTTCCTTCATCGCCTGCAGAAGGACTGGAACTGAGTTAGCAACGCTACGCTGCTGATATAGCCCGACAGAAGTAATATAGCCCACCTTGTACTTTGACTTCCCCATTTGATTCAATCCTTCCAGAATTTGGTCGAACACAATATCTGAGAAACTTCGTTAACGTATGTTTGGATTATGATATCCTCTTTGTAGCCACGTACTGCTTTGGTGCCGTTGTCTTGACCTAGAAGAAAAGAAAGGTAAGTATTGTTTCGGCTTGCGCACCTCGGCCAACAACCAGCAAACATGCTCACCTTGAATGCGACGGGATCGGTGTTCGGGTTCTTGAGGACGAGGATCTGGGAGACCTCGCTGGTGAACGGCCCTGAACAGTAGATACTATTAGCAGAGGCACTAAAGCCCGAGATAGCGGGTTTTAACGTACGCCGGAATCGCAACTCTCCAGGTTCGAGTTCAACAGACATTTTGGGGAAACGTGGCTGGAGTTATGCAAGGGATGCGGGTTATGTAGGAGTAACAAGTGATAAGGAGAGTTGTGTGTAGCGGATACTGTTTGAGCCCAGATACGTATGTTAATTATATGATCTGTAAACAGGAATGAGACGGGCAAACGAAGCAGATCGGGTGTTGTAAATTAGGTGAACGAGATGATGGCCGAGATCATGTCATTGGACGCTCTGTCAGGACAGCTCCAAAGCGGACGCACTACCCCGAAAAAGGACCAATAATGAGGCTCTGCCGGCTTACCGACCGTCATGGACCACTACAGCACCATAACGTCAACTTCGCTTCTCGATTCCAGAACGATATTGACTGGAACACGGCAGCCTGCTATACATAACTAGTCACCGACTTTTCTTTTCCAGACACGTAGCAAAATCTCACTCAAACCGTCTCTCCTGAACGAAGTAGTACAGCAATACAACATGGCTCCGTCAGATTTAGAAGTGCTACTGGACATGGGCTTCGAGAAACAGAGGGCAGAAATCGCTGTCAAGAAGTCTGGAGGCTGTAAGCGCACTTAAATAAAGCCATTCTAATACTACAGGTAAATTACTTACACATACACATCTACAGTGCAGGGGGCCTTGGAATGGCTAGAAGCTAACCAGGACAAAACTCTTGAGGAAATTAATGCTCCTCCAGCCAGCAGTGTGGAGCGTGATGAGACGGATCCATCTATTGAACCAGAGGCACTCAAACCAGGCGAGGTGGCCAACTCTTTGGTATGCAACGACTGTGGAAGGAGATTCCGAAGCACTGCACAGGCCGAATTTCATGCTTCCAAAACGTACGTTCGCCATACTAAAGGCCTGAGCAACAGTGTATATTTTCTAGTGGGGTGCTAATCATGTGTTTTCCCCATAGTGAGCACCAAAACTTCTCCGAATCCACCGAGGAGATTGCACCCCTTTCAGAAGAAGAGAAGAAGGCTAAGTTGGAGGAGCTGAGGCAGAAGATGGTGGAGAAAAAGGCGAAGCAGGCTGAAGCGGATAAGGAAGAGAACAAGAGAAATGAGGTTGGACTACTTCATTTACTAGCTCGGAGGCATCTGCTAATATATCTGGTTTCTTCAGGCGATCCGACGCAAAGCCACGAAAGAAGTCCAGGATATCAAGGAAGACCTCCAGAAGAAGGAGCAAATAAAAGAAGCTGCGGCTAAGCGGAAAGAAAAGCAGGAGGAATTAGCCGCCAAAGAGCGTATTCGAGCTCAAATAAAGGCCACCCAAGAAGAGAGGCGCTTGAAGGCAGCTAGAGAGAAGGCTGCGCGCGAAGGTCAAGCTCCTCCACCTGAACCTGCTTCAGCAGCACCTCCTGTGAGCTCTGCGTCAGCTGGCGGAAAGCCAGCCTCAGCATACACAGAATCAAGGTTACGATTGCAGCTTCCGAGTGGCAATGTTCAAAAGTCGTTTCCAGTCGAAACCACATTATTCGAAGTTGCTACTACCATTGAGCAGGAGAGCGGTCTGGCGGTAACCAGCTTCACGCAGAGCTTTCCGAGAAAGACCTGGACTCAAGGACTCGATTTTAGCCTCACATTGAAGGAAGCAGGCCTAGTGCCTAGTGCTGTTTTGATTATCAAATAAGGTACCTGGCCTTCGTGTACCGGATGATTACGGTTTAGCTAGAACCCCACGTTCTACGTTTTTATGATTGTAATGGTTCACGGTGGTTAGCTTAGACATCTGTGCATCTTCTCTTTGGAAGATCAGGCGCAATGTGTTTTTAAAAGTCTAGTTCTGCTGTGTTTCCTTCGTGGCATGATATCTTATGGGAAGTGAAACCTGTCTGATTTGACTATTGCCTGCGTGAATTCTATTATGCGTCAATACGCTGCTAGGACGTGAGAGAAGTATTCGCGGAGGATGACCGCTTTTCAGATTATGCTGAGATCCATTATTGATTGAGAGGGGGACATGACTTGATGAACACAAGATTTATAAGAGTTGATTATATATATAAAACTACAGCGACAATAAGGTATGTTGAATAACGAGCTACTCTTTGAGCAAATCTGAGAACACTTAGTGGTCAAAATTGCTTGTCCTAGAATATCAAGCCCTAGACGGAGTTAGCGCGTCACTGTTGGGGCTTCTACTCACCCACATCGACAGATCCGGTGTTAACTCCCAAACATCTACAACACACAACTTCAACGCAATCACAAGTATCTCTCGTCAAAACTTATACTTTATCAAACTCATCCCCTTTCGCTATACAAACATATCATTGAAAGCCATCATGTTTTCACCAGGCAGCGCACGCAGCCCCATCCGGAGCCCCGTACGAAACCTATTCAGTCCGAGCTCTGGCAGCGCCGTGCGGGGCCCGTTCAGTCCAAGCTCTGATAGATCAGACACGCCACCCTCTGCAGGGTACTTTTCTCGCCGTTTCAATTCCGTCGCGACCAAAGTCCAGAGCATGTATTTGGAAGCGTTGGGTATCGACGACATTACTATGGATCTGGATGGAACTCTCAAGGACTTGCAGAAAAATGGCTACAAAGCTCCGTTGGCTCCTTATGAAAAGAAGATGACGATCGTAGTTACTGGAGTGCGTCTCCTTGATCGGTAATCCCCTTTCTTCACTAACACCGCATTTAGGCTGCTGGATTCGTCGGATCCCATCTTGTGGACCTCTTGATGGCCAAAGGTCATAAAGTGATTGCTATTGATAACCTCACCACTGGGAAACTCGGTAACCTCGTTAAATGGATGGATGATAAGAACTTCGAAATGCTTCCGTATGTTAAAGTTCAGTCCATTTTTACTATGTTCTCTCGTGCACCTTGCTGAATTGTACTAGTCACGACGTCTGTTATAAGAATGACATCGAAGAGTGCGATCAAATCTTCCACCTTGCTGGCTCGACTAGCCGTTACCTCTGTAACGAAGATCCGATTACCATCTTGAAGACGTGCTTCGAGGGAACTCTGAAAATGCTTGAGCTTGCCAAGAAGTGCAATGCACGCATCCTTCTTGGCAGCAGTTGTGGTAAGTACACGCTCGTCGACCACATTTGCGCATAGCGTCGCATAGCTTTGGAAGTTGACTGGATGCGTCTACTATAGATATCTACGGCTCTCCTGAGTGGAGGGATCATCCCCAGGGCGAAGATTTCTTTGGATACGTCAAGACGTTTGGAAGGCGTGCTTGTGTCGAGGAGGGCAAGCGGGTCGCCGAGACCTTGTGCTATGCATTCTCCAAGCAGCACAAAGTGGAAGTCCGTGTCGCCCGTATCTTCAATACTTTCGGACCTCGTATGCGCGATGACGACGGCCGAGTCGTCTCAACCTTCATCACTCAGTGTCTCAGGGGCAAGCCCTTCACGGTCTTTGGAGATGGAAACCACTCCAGGAGCCTCATGTACGTCAAGGACTGTATTGACGGTCTTGTCAGGCTAATGCTGTCCGACGTTAGTGTGCCAGTCAACCTCGGCAACCAGGAAGAGTACAACCTTTTCGAAGTTACGGAGATGGCGACCAAGGCCGTCCGCAAGGTTAAAGGGAAGAAATTTCCTCTTAACCTAACTGTCCATCTTCCTGCATTGAAGGATGACCCGAAGATGCTGTCTCCAGACTGTACGCTTGCTCGGGAAAAGCTTGGCTGGGAAGTCAAGACCAGTATGAACGAGGGAATGCTGGACACGGTTGAATGGTTCAATATCTTGGAGCAGGAGATTGAGCAAGGGGTCGAGAAAGAAGTGGAGGGAGAAGAGACACAAGGAGAGAAGAAGAGCTCTCAAGAAGGGAAGAACAACTCTGAGGAGCTGAAGAGGGCGAAGGAGTACTATAATGACGAGGACGTGCCGAATAGCCCTGGTGGTGTCCTCCTGCTGCCACTCACCTACTGCCCATAAATTCTCCAATCTAGCGTTATGGAGTCCATCTGCATGCCCATTGGGATGGAGCTGACCAGGTGTCGGCGGAGGGTCTGGCTGACCTTCGTGGCGTTGGTTGAAATTTGTCTCGGTGGTACTTTGTACTTCTTCTCTAGCCATTTGTCAGGCTTCTAGGAGCTTCCTCTAGGTCTTGACCGTGCGCCTCAGTTGGTATCATGTATTATGCACAGATGGTCGGTTCAATCATCATGTGTTATGACTGTTAGGCCGACCTTCACCGATAGAATAGAATAGATTTTGCTGACTCCTAATTGACCTATGATAGTGCATTCTATCGTAGACTTGGTTGGCTCTCATGAAATTCGGCAACCCTTGCTCTTTCAAATGCTAGTGACAAGTGGGGATTACTTTATCAGAATAATTTCTCTGGAGTCTGGTATCGACAATAAGCCAACAGCATTTCCGCATTTAGACCTACCTTGTATTTTTCTCGGTGGGAAGGTGCAGACACGACTTACAGGGGCCAAGTGGTAAGAAGAGGGGTAGTAAGACTTCGCACTATTGCACGACAGGTAGGCGAAAGTATAATCACCTGAAACGAGATAATACCTGGGTTTCGGAGGGAGGCAGTCGTGGTAAAGTAAATGATAGGACACATTTTGGCCAGATCCACCGGCAACGCAGATTAAAGGAGTGCCACGGTGCCACTCCAGTGAGAAGATTGGTGGTATCGACGGTGGTCTCGGCAGTGCGTCCATCGCGAACTCCCACCCTGTAACAGTTTGGCCTGCACTGACTGTGGAAACACGTGGAGCGGCTCAGGTAATCCAGAAGCGGCTAGCGGCTTGGCGAGGCTTAACACACATTCGCCGAAAGCAGCCCCCAACACAGAGTACCCTTCCAAATCACCTGCACGACAGACTTCTCCCTTTTGCCTTCAAAAACCCACCGTCTTTCACCACCACCCGCCATTTTCGCTATTCTGGTCTCGAAGAAGGTGCTGCGGGTTTCGTGAGCGTTTGGCCTACGCAGTTATGAATACACTCATCTCCACTCCGCCTTTGATCTTCCCTCACTTCCACGAGAACAACCGGCTCTCTCCCGCTCGTACTTGTGAGTTTGCTAACCGCTGCCCCATCTTAACACCCACGCAACCAAAGACTACGTACTAAGTACCAACGATGTGACAGTACCCGTGAGCAATATGACCGGCCGAAAACGAAAGGCCGCCGACGACGATGACGGGTCGGCGTATCGGCAGGAACGGTCTGGCTCGCAGGACTCGAGTGGAAGCGGTGAAAACTACGATCGAATGTCAGCGTCACCAGCAAACTCACCCGCCATCTTGAACCGCCAACTACCACAACCTCAAAATCGCACAATAAAACGCATGAGAACTGGTGTCACCGGCCGACCGCTGACGTTGCCTCGGCTGTTGGAAACTTTAGACGTTCAGGCATTACGGACCGTGCTTCGCTCCATCTGCGAGCGACATCCGGAAATCGCCTCAGAAGTCGTTGCAACGGCACCACGACCGACCGTATCTTCCGCACTCGGTGTCCTGGGGAATTACGAGACAGCTCTCCAGGCTTCATTCCCGTTTGGTGGCAATCATGGCTCTGATTACGCCTACAACCGAGTCCGCCAAGCACTTATGGATCTCCTAGACTCTCTCGGAGAATATACACCACACTTTCTGCCACCAAACGAAACCCAGACTGCCACGTCACTTAGTTTCCTCGACGGTGCTACGAACATGATCCATCGTCTGCCCGTTTGGGACAATCCGGTCAATAATCACCACAAGCATCTCGCTTATGAAGAGATATCGAAGGCGTGGGCTTTAGTCATTTGTGAAGCGGCAAAGAGGGGAGGTGGAATACAGTTGCAACATGGCGGATGGGATCAGAAGGTCTCGAAGCATAACGAGCAAGCCGGTGGAAGAATGCAGGCTGCTGTCGACGAGCTAAGATCCGGCCTTGGATGGATGGGGCAAGGTGGTAACAACCAGCAAGGCAATGGTGATCTGGGGTCAATTAGACAGCAACTCCTTTCCGGGACGTACGGTTCAAACATGCCAGTCCGTGTTGGACCGTGGTAGACGTATCAGGATAATTCGAGATGGGTTTCTAGGTGGAAGATAATCCGGTATGCACTATGGTTCAGGATGAAATAACCCACACCCCGACGTTCGATACGACAAATAGATTCGGTCTCGCATTGACAACATGGTCTGCTCTGTTTCCTTGATTCACACTGAAACGAATAGTTTACGAGGCGTTGGTAGTTTTTCCGAGGCCATCGTTCGGCACAACCACCTCTCGCGACTGCTTAATGGCGAATTATTGTGTTTCTCAGAGGCATCGTAATATACTTTCGCACCCATCTCCTCAACGGAGCAGTCATTGTTTTCGGCAGTACATGACGCTCGTTTCCAATTTGCATTTTCTATGGAGTGGTGTTTTTATGTCATCGGCGATTCGTGATTTCTTTTCGTTTGCGGGGGATACATATGTGCCCTTTGATGACCTATTGTGCAGTACACATTTATAAACGGCCTTTCTGATGTTGTTACGTCCAGATACCTCTTTCCACAGATGCATATGGGGGCACTTTGCTTTCGAAATTCCATTGGATCCTGACAGATTAACCGTGCTCTGGAGATGTAGTATCTCTGTATCAGAAGGCTAAGGAGAGGCGGCGAATTCCTGTGTAACTGGCATGGCAAACTGAAACCGGAGCGCTATGGGATCGCATGTTGGTTTTGGCAAATCGTGTAGCTTTTATTGCTCTTGGGTCTACCTACTCCCAACAAGGATAAATAATCAAATAAATTCCCCTTTATTTTTGCCTGATAGCCCAGTGAATGTCTCGTGTTGCACTACATGAAGTCATCCAGAAAGTCCTCTCCTCGGTCTTGGTTGCTGGATTGAGCCACTACATCTTCCGTGAACAGGTCATCATATGCGTGATCCCGCTGCCATGCTTTCTCCCGCCGCTCCTTGGCTACCCGGGCCTCTTCTTTCTTCTGTACTGCCATGTCAACATTTCCCATCCTCTCATATCACACATAAATTTGCAGAAAATCAAAATAAAAGGAAACCCACCCTCTCCTGCTGTGCCGCCCTCTCCCTCTCCCTCAACTCCTTAAGCCTCGCCTCCTTCTCCGCTCTCAGATCTGGAAATTTCTCGGCTTTCGTCTTGTTCAAGCGATTGACGATCGGGTTTTCGCGCGCCAGAACGAGGATCTTTTTTACTTTCTTACTGTCTTTGAAACCGACTTGGCCCACGGCCATACTGCCGTCCTTTTTTAGGTTGGACCAGGGAGTGTAGATTATCGTTATGTTGTCTTTTTTGTTGCCTATAAATCCAAACAGGGGGGTTGTAAGCCGTGGTCCTAAGACCTAAAGGGTAGCTGGTGGGCTGTATTAAGATGCATAACGACCTTCTATCGAGTTGGCTTTTGTCAACTGCGCACAGTCTACCAATAGCTCTTGTGGTATGGCATCCCAGGTGTCGCCTTCATTCAAGCGGAGGTATATATGGGCGCTAGATAGCTTGTCGACGTGGAACTAAGAGATATACAGCGTTGGATAGGGTTGTTTACGCAAATTTGGATGCGAGGAGACGTACCCTGTAACAGAATTCAGCTCAACTTCAAGGGTCCCGGGGCAGCCTTGTGGCAGGGATGGTACCACACATCCTCTTCCAGCCCATATTTGATCAGTTCCTCGTCTGGAATCCTGAGCATCAGCTACCATCGAGTAGATTTGTGATAAAGTATGGAGGGGTATTGACTTTCGACCTTGTCTTTCCCAACATAGATAAAGGCCGCTGGCTCAACGGCGTTGGATGTGAAATAATACACCATTTCCGCTATCTTCAGGGACGAGAAGGCATAAAGTTGTTCCTAGAGCTACCGCGTCTGGCATACAGCACCTGGCGGACTTCGTTCCTCTGGCGGGGCAGCTTTGGCCGAGCAACCCCCCGCTACCCGGCACTCTTGGCATGCAGAGCGCAACCCTCGATAAATTATTTTTGGGAATACCGTCGACAGCTTAGGAGGACCAAATACCCCTTAGATCGCAACAGCAACCTTTAGGGTACCTATGCCTTTATCTACTCCATCTCGCAACCTCAGAAACTGACCACCATAGGCCCCTCTCACTCTCCATGATGGCCAACGATCCTCCCTCAAACCCCTCCGAGCAACTAGCATGTCCTGTCAACCATAAATCCCGCGCCGTCTGGCTCGAAAAAGCCAAAACCCAGCAACAAGCTCCCCCAACCCCTCCTCTATCCTCTCCACCCGGCGACTCCTGCGACTCCTCCAAAATCGACCAGTCTCTCCCCCGCTCAACCCCAATCCTCCCATCCAACCACCCTGTCCTCCCCACGCCCCCAAACCGCCTCGGCCAAGTCCGGGAAATCTCTACAATTCCTCGCGCCGGCGATACCTCCACACAGCCAAGGCCAGCAAATAATGAGCGGGAGTCGGGGGCATCTCCGACGGGGAATTGGATCTACCCGTCCGAAGAAATGTTCTTCAATGCAATGAGGAGGAAGAGTTACGATCCCAAGGTGGAGGATATGAAGACTATTGTGCCGATTCATAATGCTGTTAATGAGAGGGCATGGAAGGAAATTAAGGAGTGGGAAGCTGGGCGGGGGGCGGAGAAGTTAGTTTTTCCTCTTACTGTGTTTTCTGGGAACGGAAAACTTACATGTTGAGCATGCAGATGCGGAGGACCGCGCCTCCACTCCTTCTCTGGGACAGCAACGGCTTTGACGCCCAAGGCAAGGCTGAATATACTACTGGGGTATCATGCCCCCTTTGACCGGCACGATTGGGTAGTGGATCGGTGTGGACAGCGGGTGGAGTATGTGATTGATTTCTATAGCGGACGTGCTATTCCAGGGGATACCTCGGGACGGCTGAACTTTTATTTGGATGTCAGGCCTAAGGTTAATAGTTTTGAGGGAGTGAAGATGAGGATTGGGCGGCTGCTGGGAGGGTGGTTTTAAGGAGTTCTGGACGGTTAGAAAGGGGGTTGTATAACAGTATAGGGAGAATCTCGTCATTCATCTTTGGGAGTTTGATTGGATTTAAGTATGGGAAAATGTATTATGACGTGGTGTAACAACACAACTTCCACCCATAGTGTGGGTAGCCGTAGGGAAAAGTGCAAACGCCTTTGCACCGAAAACGAATGATTACCCCTCTCATCTCATGTTGGTGAGAGGAAGAAGTGCCTCGACAAGCCCATCGTGCAAAAATACCTCCCATAATGACAGTTTGAGCTATTAAGTTTCTGGACAAGGTCTACAACCAACTTTCTATATGAGGACCATGCCAACATTAACCCACTGTAACAGCCAAAATAATTACTGTCAGCACAACAGCCAATATCAGCAAAAGACAGCATGCCTTATTCCGCGCATTCCTCTGGGACCTTGCTGCGCTCCGCAGCTCCCTGTCCGCTCCTTGTGTATCCGTATATACGGTCTGGACATTATCCGCAATCATATCGAGCTGCTCTCCTTGCTCTGTGACAATGGTTCCGAGATCCCGGAATAATTCGTTGAGCTCGCCAACGCTCTGTTCGATGACTCGAATCTCCTGTTCTCGCTCAATAATGAGGGATTCTTGGAAGTCTACATCATCTTGAGATGCTAGGCGGAGTTGCTCTTGCTGCTGTTGTTGCTGCTGAAACTGGCCACCGCTTGTACCTTCTGGCGACGTGCCGTGCTCCTCGAGAGCAGTTCGTGCTGCTGATGCGGACTCTCGTTGTTTCTCAAGTGCACGTCTTTGGGTTGCTTGGAAGTCGGCAAGGGCGGACTTAAATTCTCGGGATAGCTTCTCTTGGGTGTATTTTTGGGACGGCTGCGACTTATTTAGCAAGGGCCGATTTTTATAGAATGTATGGCTTATTATACTGACATTGACGTTCTCCCATGCCTGTACTCTCTTAACCCCCTCTCCTACATCCTTAAATCCCTCCCTTGTTTCTTCTAGAAGGCCATGTACCCTTTGCCGGACGCGCTCAGTGTCTTTCCTCGTCCCGAGAAAGCCTATCTGATTCGATAACCGCGATATATTCGACGTCAAAGTGAAGAGCTGGTTGGACAATTTCTCCGTGAGCTGCCTGAACTCGGGGTCGTCACTGTACAAGGGGTCATCGCTTCGCCGGAATGTCGTCGATTGCGACTCCAGTGAGGAGAGGTGATCGAAAGACATGGTAGTTCAGCGCTGTCAGTATATTGTTCTGTTACCGGTGTGATTGAAGGTTGGAAGGTTGGCGGGGGGACTTTGGCAATAACTAGATGACGATGGAGGTTGACGTACGCGCCAAGGCGGTGGTGCCTGCAGAATGACTCTCACGCCCCGCTACCCGGCAAAAAGGCTTGGCGGATGTTTTGGGACTGCGGCTTAAAATGTCAACACAGGAACCTTTGTCGCGGTCTCGGTGGAATCCCGCAGTCCCAGTGTTCGAATAGCTACGACCTGCGTTGACGCTTTCTGCGTTCCATGGAGATTACGTCCCGTGTTCCTACGCCCATTCACTTTCCCTCGTGAGAACGACATATCTTTTGACGGGGGAGAGAGGTTGTCCGTTACCATGGCCACAAAAGCTCCAGCACCGCCAGCACGGATACGCCGATATCAAGATGTTCTTACAACAACCTTACATCGAAGATTCTTAAAGGCTGCTGGGTTATCACTGGGGGTCTGCTATGTCGAAGCATTTCTTATTGGAGAGAAGTCATCATGTGCGTTTCGGTCCAATCGTCCCGTCTTCACACCCTCAGAATTGAGAGTCTCATCTAAAAAGAAGACCGTCCCTAACTAACTTCCGTGTTGAGATGTGCAGGGTTCTGGCCATGGTTTCCGATTTCAATGACTGGGATACGGATGCTCCTTCTTTTTATCCCAGCCTTAGCTGTTTACATTCTACGAGTCGCCCAAATGCATGGTATGCGCTATCCTTTCAAACATGAGAAGCCCAGGAAGTAACGATGAACATACAGTTGGAGCAAGAACTACATTATCTCCCTTTCATACCTTCAGGCAATATCTCTTCAGCTATGCACACGTCAAGAACACGATCCAAACTCTCGGATGGTACATGTTCTCGGCGTGGTGGTTCAGCGAGGTCTACCTCTGGTCAGCCTCAGAAGATGCAGACCTCAAATGGCTGTCTAGGGCAAAGTGAGTCCTCCTTATGTCTTGCCTCAATGGTAGAGTGCCTGACCGTGTCTAGATCATGGGATCGCCCCCGTTTGAATGAGAAACCAATCTACTTCAGAAGCGCGCTCTTCATCTTCGCCATGGTTCAAGCTTTCTTGCATCTCTTTCACGATTATGACCGAATCCCTTTCCCTATTACCAAAACGCAGCCAGGTTCGGCCTCAGAACAGCGTGCTCCCCCTACTGTGCCACCCTTGGTCCAACTGAAAACCGACTTTCCGCATCTTTTAAGTCGGTCCCTGATCAGAGCCATCATAATATCTGTGGCTTCTCCTGCTATATATGCTATATTTTTCAGGCGCAAGGCATGGGCATGGACGCTCTTCTTTGCGAAGATGGCATTGACGCTGCCGAAAGCGTCTCCATTATCGACCATACAGCCTCTTCACCTTCCGCTTCTGCTTCGTACATGTGCCGCCGGTTTCATGCTTCTGTTCTTATGGGAGATTGTAAACCAATCGTTTTCGCTGTATCTTGCCCAGGAGCCCTTGAAGCGAGGGAAACCGTTGACAGACGCAACAAGGGATCCTAATGGTATCCTTCTGAATGGCTTGAAATCTAAAAAGGAGATCACAAAGGTTAGTCCAGTTCTCTGGGGTCACTGGCAGGAATTGCTGATAGTGGAGTAGGCCTTCGCCTTCTGGGAGCTGGTCTACATAAGTCAACGCTTTCCCGACCGGAGGAAGACTTTCTTCGAGGATATCGATCGAAAAGGTGGTTCAGTATGGTCACAGATGCTGGCTGCTTGTCTGGGCGAAGTCGGAGGCGTCAGGGCTCGCATTTCCAGCGTCCTAAGGCCTTCTGTGTCGGAGCCAGGTATCGAGGACCTATCCAAACCCAAACCAAAGGGGAATCCGACTCCACTTAAAAAGCTCGCTCCTCCCTTGAAAGAAGACAATATCTATAGATCAGTGCCGCAACCAACAAGGAATCGAGTGGTGGTAGGCAACGCAGCGAGAAATATTGGGCAGCATTCGCTACCAAAGGGTGTGGGATCACCCGTCAGTCCAAAACGCCTAATGCAAGTTGCCCACAACAGTTTATCCGAACAACAGCGGCAGACGCTGAACAGAAAGGTGCAAGAGGTGAAGACGGCGGTGGATGAGGGCCTCGTCGCATTCATCCGCTCTTACCTCGGCTACCCATTTAGACAGACCGTCCAGCGCAAGGCCGCTGCCGCTATTATTGGCTCACCTTATGGTGACCTTGGTATAATCGTGGACGCTATCGAGAGTCTAGCTCGGTTGGCTGTAAGCAGCTTAACGGAAGATCCCTATGGGAAAGTTCAGAGAGACGTTCCGACGATTATCCAAGCCTACACCACAACCATCAACGATGTTGAAGCTTTCAGGAGAAATATTCCCATAGACTGGACAGACGTGGAAGTCACTAACAGGGAGAACATTTCGGGATTGAAGGAGGTTGACGTGTTACTAGCAACGCTGAGAGGTGCTTTGAGAGATGTTCTCAATGGATTTGGAGCATATACGGGCCATCTGGGAATGAGCACTGCAGATGTAAGGAAGGCAAGAGAGGCTGCTGCTGCTGGAGAGCCGGCTAGATAGCTGGCATTCCTACCTGATATCTCATTTCCCTTGGTTACGGGGTTGCAAATGTTGTATGATAAACTAGTAAAAGCTGTTCTAACGTACACGCATCTATTGAGCTGTGGCGGCCACATCCCAAGGCTTACATGTGTGATTTCGCCTCGGCTGTATTTGTTGTATGATCTCTGCAATCGCCATCCTCGATGCACTTTACATAGCATAGTTTCAGGTCGCGATAGCTGCAGCGTTCTTCTTCCATGACAGATGCTGGTCAGTCTTGATAGCAATAGCAATGTTGACGCCTCCAATTCAATTGAAATGTGGTAAACATATCACGCAAAGATATCTACATAGAAAGCTATTCCACTTCCCCAGAGCCGTAGGTAAGCTAGAAACATGATGAGAAGTAAAAGTGAATGTACATACCAAACAGTCTTGGAATCCTAGATAGATAGCTAAGAATCGAGTGAACAACCAAGGTGGTGGCTTTCGTACAGCGTACTCAGCGTTGAACTAGTTTTCGAGGAACTCGGCTCTCCGCCGGAGACTGCTGCGCACAGCTAGGTCTAGCCTCGTTCCTCTCCCTTTCCTATGCCCGGCCTCTGAATCACAAAGAATTGCCAGAGAAGCCCCACCCATTGAATCCGGTGATTCTCTGAAAGTAATAATGACGTGAGAAAATAGCTTCCCTCTCACCCTTGCTAAAACCCCTGTCCCGGCCCTCGCTACGAAAAAGCATCCTCCACGATGAACCCTTTCGGGAACCCTGTGATGTCGCGCTTGTTGATGAGACAAGACATGGCCGTCAGCGATTACGCATTGCGTGATGTAGGTCCTCGGTGGGCATCGTCACTCGCCAGCGTTAGTGTTCCTAAAGTGGGAAGGGATGGTGAATTGGTGATGGGAGTGCGCTTACCTGGATGCGCAGCTTGCGGACTGCGGACTTACCTTAGCGTGTCGACCGACGGGAGAAGAGGAAGAAGGTGGTTGTGATGGAAAGGAGAGAAGTGCGTGGAGGATGTCGTAGATAGGTTGAGGTATGAAAAGACACGCAAGTGGTGACTGCTTTCGGGAAATCGTGGGTTTTGAAAAGGGTAGTGCATCAATGGCTTCCAGTGGAGCGTCCAGCAAACAAGACAAACCAACCCACCCCCATTTGCCCCATACAGCACACATAACTCGCTTCCCCTTTGTAGCTAGGTTGGCCTAGCAGTTTGGAGGATGCTTTCTGGTTCTTAACACCACGACTTCGAAGACGCGGGAGCTCGAATCCCATGGGGAGCAAGTGAAGGAGTAGTTTCCGTAAAACCTTCGGGTTTTCGTAACTAGGGGCGAATCTGCCCCTAGTGAGCTTTTGCTGTTTTCACCTTCAATCTTTTTCTTTTTCTTGCTTCTGCCTCCGCCTGGAATCATGGAGACCCTGCTAATTCCCGATCAGGGAGGTGAGGCGTATTTTTTGTCCGAGTGTCATGAAGGCTTCACCGAATAGACGTGGAGAGAACAGAGAATAAGATCTTCCAGAGTGTTCGAGTGAGCCTCTTTCTCTCTATCACAAGTTGTGCACGCTCACACATCCGTCGCTATTAATTAGAAAAAAGCAAATAGTGATAAAAGGAGTCTGTATGAACAGTGAGCAAGGCAGCAAGTCAATGTGCGAGAGAGATTGGACGAAAGGCAGCATCAGTCAGCAAGTCACGAAACAAGATGGTATCACAGAGCGAGCAAAGATCCAAAGAAGAAAGCAATCGATCTATAAAAGTCTTCATAGGTAGACAATCTCCCAATGTCTCCAAGAACTCCATGCTATGCAGCCAATTCCGCCATGAAGAGTCCAAGATCCTCCGAATGCAATCCATTGTACACGCATAGCTCAGCATCTCAGCAAGTTGACACGCCGCCTTCGTCTGTAACACGCAAGTCAGCTCTCACTCCCATGTCAGGGTTCCATGAAGGCGGGCTTACTGCGTATCATCTTAGCGCCGGCCTGCACGACGGAAATGAACATGACAACGAAACCAAATACAATACACACTGTTGCTGGTATGGTCTTCCAGCTTCGCGTCGAAAGTTTGATGTAACACAGCGGTGGAAGGATATACGCGAGAGCACATGCAGATGTGGCACCAATAAGCTCAAAGACAGCGCCTAAGTCGCAGGTGAGTAGTGAAAGTGTCATGGCCGTTACTACAAGAGACCTAGCAAAGAAACCAAGGTTAGTGCGTGCAGTAGCTGCTCGTAGTGGACATCACAACTTACGTGGAGAAGATTAGATGGCGATTAGGATTCCAAGGCTCTTCGGGGAAGTAGTAGTTTGTCATTACTTCGCGGCAGACGAAAGCTTCAAGCGGAAGAGTTGTCAACATGTTCAGGCCAAAACAGCTTTTCACGGTTAGCTATGTGTACTCCGAAAGGGTCGAGGTCATTGTAACTCACAACCGCGCGATGTTGACCAGGACGTTGTCAGTAGGGAAGTTATTGAGGACATTGCCTTTTGTCTTATCTCCGAAGGTCAAGAAGCCCGCCAATGCCATGGCCATACAAGCCACCATGGAGATGCCCGTTGAATAATGGGTCACCCGAGCAAATCTATCTATTGTAGGCTTCTTTAACGAGCCGTATATTAGAAGGCTATTATGATCTGCAAGTTTGGTTAATACTAGAGTGCTATCGAACCTGGGAACGTGGAGACCATACGGCAAACGAAAGCTATAAACTGTTAGCAACTGCCAGAGCTAATTGGGATAGTGTAATATCGTACCAAACGAAATGACGCCAATGGCCTGGAAAACTCCAGAATTGATTGTCAGGAGAGGTCTACTAAAACCTCCTCGACTCTCCGCCGGAACTCGGAAGCCTTGGGTGATGACAGTGAAGATAATGATACTCATGCTAATCAAAGCCAAAGTACTCGCTTTCGCAAGCTGCATATATAGTGAATATCCCGAGCTCTACAGATAATGGGAAGGGCTGGTCTTACTTTGGCAATGTCACGGTAGAGGCACAGCGGGTACGAGACCCCAAGAGTAAATATGATAATCACAGCCCGCCTGTTGGTCAAAAGCCAAAGAACAGGAATATTATCGAGGGAAGGAAAGAGCGCGCTCATGACGTGCGGAATGGTGTCTCCGATGATGATACAGAAAGCTATCATTCCACCAAAAGCACTGTCTAGTATGTCAGTATCTTTAGGGCTATGCTTGGAGACTCGAGGGTGCCTACAAAGCCCATTGAGCAACCTATATGCGCACTCAGTTAGCAGGCCCATTTCCCTACATTCTAGAGAAACACTCACAGAGATAGCGATCAGTCCCGAACGGCCGAAACACGATTCAACAGTGGCTTGGAAGGAGTTTGCTCCACTCAGTTTCGAATTGATGACAATTAAGCGGATGGTCCAATCAACCTGGGCCAAAGACCAACGGTCAGTTAACCTAAGGTTACTAAGAGTATATTCAACTCACAGTAATGGTAAGAATAACCAGTAGTACCACTCCAGTAGCCAGCCCAGCTTGTCTGAAAGCATATGGTTGCCCTGAAATAATACGATATCTCAGCATATATAATTCTGTATGTCAAGACGTAAAATAAATACCAATAATGCCAGCGCCACTTTAGCAACACCAAAATTAATTAGCTATCATAGACTAAGTGTACAGAGCTCAAGGCCCCCGAGGTAGAAGGGCCAATATCTTACATAATACTATTCGCCATATTCATAAATGCCATTCTCATCCCACTCTTCGGCCTCGCACTCTCCAGCAACTCATCTGGATCAAAATCCGTCGCAACAGTGACACTAGGCGCCTCGATCCCTGTCAGCAACGGTGCCCGATGACCCACACTGTCCCTTCTGCCTCCCGTGGCATCTACATGTAGGAAATCCTCCTCATCTGCCCAGGCCGAATCACGGTCGTCGATATCGAACGACGAAGTCGGGGCATGTCCATTAGCTGCTGCCAGCTCTCTATCCTCCGCCCTGGTTCTAGGCAAGTTGTCTAGCCGGAAGCGGACGCGATTCTGTCCCTTGGGAGCGCCATTTGAACGTGGTGGTGTATGGCTTTCGTGAACGACTATGTCGTCGTCACTTGCGTCGTCAGAGCCGGAATCGAGGAGATCACGAGTCTCTTCCTGGTTGTCGCCTTCGTCTCTGGCGTCCTTGTGGACGCTGCGGTACTCGTCTTTGGCCATTGCATTATCGCGTTAACATGTTGTGGGCCGCTTTGACGGTTTTCCAACACTTCAAGGAGCTTCAGCCAGCAAATTCTTTGAGACGACGTTGGATGTCACGTGGTAGGATCTATCTGCTCAGCTGAGCCCCTGAATTTATTTTTGAAAGGAGACCTCGTAATCCTGTAGTCATAGCGGATGCAGCTCAGGCTTTTTATGTTTTAGTAACTACGCACTACTGTTGCTGTTATGTAGGAGCAAATATGCTACAGCCTTTCTTCTTACATTCATGACTGCCTGGAACAGCATGAACCCATCATGTCACTCCAAGCCAAAGAAAATCCGCAAGCGCGCTATATGCATGAAACCACCGATTATGAGAAAACAAAAGCGAGCCCACACCGTTGCCAAACATTGTCGACACGATAGACTAAATCAATATACACACAATATTGCGATAACCATGATGTATATGGCCATTAACAATGAAGCTTTTGTCTGTACCGCAAATGAATGGGCGTTAGTAGTGGTAGAGGTGCCAGAGGAGCCGGAAGAACTTGTGCTTGTCGACTGAGCAGCTTCTGCCGATGCGGCAATGCTGCCCCCTGATTGAGAGGATTCCGGAGAGGACGCTGTAGGTTGGCCGGAAATGTGAGTAGATGAAGACTGTGACGGATTTGAGGATGAAGGAGATGATGCGACCGATGTTGAAGATGGAGAAGAGCTCTGACCAGAGGATGTTGCAGCGGCCTGTGCGTTATCCGCTGCAGCCTTTTTCCCAAATCCTACAAGACGAATCAGTTTATGCAAGCTGGCCTCAAGATATTAAGACACCATACCAACACGATTATTGTCCAGATCGAACACTGAATAAACGTTCTTCAGGAATGTGTCACCTATCAACCACTGATTGGGGCCGAAAGTTTGCTACAAAGAGGACGTTAGTCAATTCTTCCAAGGCGAAAACAGAAAGCAGTAAGCACGATACGATAACTGCAATGTAGCAACGCAGTGAGGCTTACGCGTCCGATGATGTTAGTAGGACACCACCCGCTCTTATCGGTAGGCTTTCCCATGTAGTCTTTTGGTGGAACCTCGTAGGCGACTCCGCCAAATGTAAATATGATAGGGTCTGTTGAGGAGCAAAGAACCTCGAAATTCTCCCCAGCCTGCTTCATCTGCGGGAAAAGAGAATGAAGCTGTAGAGCATCATCGGGTGGCATCAGAATCATTGACGTCCCCGTATCGATGATGGCTGTCTTCCCGGCAAATTTGGCATCATTGCCGTTGAAAGATGCGTCGGTAACAGGTATTTCCCAAAGGCCTTGTTGAGACACAGAATCAGTCCACGAAAGATCCCCTTGAAATGCGGATTTGTCCCAGTCTCCAAACGTAACAACACCATTGTTTGATCCGTCAGAGTGCCGTTGCAGGTTGATGGCGAATAAGTTAGCTTTGATAAGGTTTTGGCCGACAAGGGTCTCCATAACTGTCTTCGTGTTTAGACTATTCGTCTGAGGGCGTCCAAGTCCCATTATTCCGTCTATCGGATAGCTCAAGAAATCATCGGAGACATTCGAAGCCAGGCCAAAAGATAGCGAGAGCGAGAGCCCAGCAAATGCAACAGTGTCCGTTGCAATGACACCACTCACTGTTCCTGATCCATATGCTACCGACCACTTTGTGGTGGTCAAACTTATAGAAGTCGAGGTGCTTTTCCCAAATACATTGTGCACTACACAGCTCGCCGACTTACATGTGTCTGACATTACCCAGGTATTTGCAGACCCAGTGTCAACCAGCATATAGAGGGGCTCTCCAGCGGACCCAAAATTGACTGTTGAGAAGTACGAGAAATCCGTTCCATCTTCGTCAACCGCCATGCTGTTCGGGTAGTTAGGTGGAACTGAAGTCTCGATTGGGTAGGCATTGTTACGCCTCACAGGTGTTCCCCGTTGTTGCACAGATCGCTCGACCCGAGCCAGAGCCTCCTCTTCGTCAATCTCAGGTCCAGGAATGCCACGAGCACGGTATTTTCGAATGACATAATTTGCTTCCTGGATATTGCGGACGTGAGGGTGGACATCGTCCTTCAGAGGCAAGAGATGTCAGTAATGATACGACAATGCAAAATAACGCTGGCAGAGAAAGCCTTACTGGTTGAGCCGCTCGCCTTATGGTCATTACTGGTGGGTCGGACGGTGAGTCACCATTGTGGTGCAATTGTTCATGGGGCCATATGTAGAGCGGGGCCCGTTTCGAAGGTGAAGTTCGATTATGGTCCGGAAACTTGTGCCCTGAGCCTTTGCGAACGTATGGGTAGAAACCGAACGCGCATGATGGGAGTATTGCCGCTAGCAAGAAGATGGATTGATGCATATCACAGGATTTGCGGTGCCTAAGTGCAGGAAAGAATCACGAGCAACTGAATGCTTGATTCCTTCCAACGCACGTAGATGAATATGGGCTAAAGATTACTATTAAGGAGTGTGATCCACCACTAGAAAACTAAATGTCTCGGTGGAAGCCGAGTCGGAGCATTGCACGGCACAATGGTCGGTGTTCGTGGAACGGTGGGGCTCGAATCGTGGAATAACCGTGGAGATGCTGGAGCGAATTCAACACCAATCCAATGCTGACTGAGATGCCCGCTAAATGCTTGACACACAGAAGAAATGTCTGCCCGACAAGACCGAATTGGATGCAAGATGGCCAAAGGAAAAGGTGACGAGTCCCAGACTACCGGCGAAAAAGGCGGAGTTACCAGCACGCAGAGGACGGGAGCGATAGAGATGCGCGTCACTGTAACCCCCAAAAAAGAATAAGGTCTAGCAACAAAAACCGATAAAGTCGGGCTCCCTAGTTGACGAAGTAGTCGAGGCTCCAAATGCTGTCCAAAGCGAGGGGACGAGAACAAGTCTCAAGTGGAGAAATGGAGGGGAAATGGGGAGAGGACGGAGGCTGGAGGTAGAGGTTGAGTAAAAAGGCAGGAGTGGAGGGATGAGATGGAGAAGCCAAGCAGCGGTCAGCACCCAAGCGATCCTTACGCCTATGTGTGTGGTGTGCATAGTCCATATGCGTGCTGGGTTGGGGCACTAGACACTGGGGCCTTCGAGCTATCGTTTAAACAAGCTAAACTGAGCACAACCAACATGATGACCTGCATCTAGACCCGATGTGGCATGAAAGAAAAAACTGTGGGGGACGCCTCCACGCCTAGATACAACCAAATACTCTATCTACAGGGACCTCAGGTAGGACATACGGCATACGGGCGGCATCACCCTGACAAGCCACGCACTTAATTTTCCCTCCTCCCGCCTCCTTTCCCACAAAAGGTTTTCGTCGTTCCCGACCTTTGCGCACCACGAGCAGACGCCCAATGCACGGTGGCTTGCTGCGGCGACTTCGAAACGCCCAATGGCACTGCGGCAAGTTACTTAACTAGCTTTAATTCTCCACAGGTGCCTCTGAAAAGGGATTGGGGTGACATTGCAATTTCGACTGTTATGTCCCGTCCCCATCAGAGGGCACTTGGCGCAAATTTCCACCAAAAACCATCCGCTTGTTTGACTTGCGGGTCCCTGCATACCACTGGCTACAGGCATTAGCCCCGTTCCTTAGCATGAGGGTGAGCGGCGCGATACTTTGGCTGGGGTTGAATGTCCGCTCGGCAAAAGCATATGAATTATGGTGACGGACCTTGTGTCCGAGCACGGAATATGTGCAGTATAAGTACTTAGGGTGTGGGTAAGTCTCTGCCTAGCAACCATATACTCGCTTGCGCCTTGCTAGGCACAGACTTACCCTTGTGCCCTAAGTACGCTAGAAGGGGGATACACGAGGAAACACTCGCACGAGCCTCAACCTGGACCGTGCTCGCAGTCCCGAGCCAGTATCCCACGCACATGAAACCCCCATCTTATCGACCAACCACAACATCATCCGTCATTGAGGCTCAACTAGCGTCAGCGAAATCAATTGACGCAACGTCCATTCAACATCGTTAAGACTCCAATGGCACCACCGCGGCCCTATAGCCTCCGTGGCCTCAGTCGGGCCTTCGGACATCACCCTCCGAGGATATCTGCACAGCTCCGACAAATCCACTCGAGCAAAGCAATGCCCAATCCGTCGACGTTGCTCGACCCGGGATCCCAACATGCCGTGTACCTGCCTCGGACGGCTGCAGATCTTCGCGCGAAATGCAAGCGGAGGGAATTGAAGAGGCCAATCGTCGCCAGCAGGTACTATACGCCCAATTGAAGTGGCACAATGCTTCTGTTTTTACTGACCTCAATTGAACAGCTCCATCCGGACCCAGACCGCCAACTTTAATACGACAAACCCCTTAAAAGCCACTGGCGATGATTCCACGATTGACTTCGCCTATCTACCGCGCCTGTTTGAGAGACCGCCGCCTCGACAGCCGTGGATCAAAGTTGTATGTGTAACCGTCTATCAACAGGATACTGCGCTACAGAGTTGAGATGTGTTGTTCACTAACACCGCCCTCCAGCCTTTTCTTCCCGATAACTTTACGCCACAACGGACGCCCGCAAATGAAGAGATCACCGAATCGGTATGTTTCATATTGTGTATCACTAATTTCTTTGTGACCCACTTTCCTAATATGGCATCTGTAGGTGATCCGACCTGAGATTTCAACCGTTGCGGACCATTCAACGCATCTTCATGCTCCATCAGCCATGTCCGAGGTTGTCGACAATACCTCCATCAATATCGACCCTTTCGAGCTCACCAAACAGGTGTCGGACGCAGCTGCTAGATCGATGTCTAATGGTGCAAAGAGTACGGGGGGAGAAATCGGCCCACTCAGGTCTTTCTGCAACGACATCCTGGATGACCTATTCGGTCCACGCACCAAGACATGACATTCAACTCACCCACAGGCCATTTAGGCTTCTCTTACAGCGACGGCCTTTAGTCCCACGTCGATGCTCTTTGTACGGCTTTTCAATGGTATGGTGGAATGGTTATATATGAACACGGCTGAATTGGAGAAGGAACATCTCCTGGATATCCAATACTAATATATTTTGAACTGTCTATTGCGTCCTAGCGGGTTTTCTTATCTATGACCACTTGTTTGTTCCATTTACCCGAATCTGCTTTAACTAGGAGTTCGGGCTGCTTCGCATCCCTAGATGATTCCCGCACGTAGATGCCTTCCGGCTCTCCATACTCACAGGAGTGCTCTCTGCTTATATGTCAATCTTGGGACATATCCATGAAGAGCTCTTCGGTGTACGTACACCTAAGCCCCATACGCCCACAGGAGGACCTCAAGCCCTCGCATCATTCTCAAGACATAGCCATCAAAGGTTCTTGTGTGGGTTTCTCTAACGTCTCGTGTCTCCGGGTCCCTTCACTATTATACTATAAGATATGCACAAACAGTCCTGTCTCGTCAAGGGTACGCCCATATCATACCCATTACATAGGGTCCTGACGAAGTTCCTCAAATATTCGCACTTACTCTAGGCGTGCCTCACCAACACAACTACCACCACCCCCGAAATTTTCAGAATCCTTGAAAAGACGTCCCGTCGTACCGCGTATGAAACGCGTTTGTACCCACGCGTAAACGCCCTCGATAAACATATCTGCACAGAATTGCCGTTACACCGCCGACTCTGCCCGAGAACAACAATCGGTACGCGCGCTCTATTGAAGAACGGAGGGCGATACACAAACGAACACCTCTATGACCATAAGTGTGCGATGCGTTCTCGGAAGCTTTACAAATGATCGTGAACTTACCCGTGTCTCTGGTTTTCTGAGACATGCAACATATACTCGTCTAATCATGTTGATATCGCCAAGTATGAGCTCCCCAACATTAGATTGAGCATCCTGGTAAAATTTACGCAAGTTGCATTCCAAGGTAGCTTCGCGAAATCGCATCTAGGGATAGATGTTTCAAGACAGGGCTGGAGCTCGGATCATCGAGTGTCCTTCTCCCTTGTCCGGCATACGGGTGCTGCCGGAAATCAAAATGCTTGTGACTGCTGTTGATTTCAACCCCTGTGACTTTCGCTGGCTAGTATCTTGGAGCTGTAACTGCCGTGACTGCGGTGTCCTCGAGCGCGAAAGATCGTATCTTACGGGATTTCTCTAGAGGAAGCTCCTTTCTCTTCACTTTCACGAACCCTCAAGCAATTGGCCACGCCGAACGGACTGCTACTGTGTAAGACTGCCAGTATGGTCTGTCGTGTTGCTGGATAGCAACATTTTTTGTTTTGATGCACTACGATACCAAAGCGTTTTGCATGCTCTGTTACCGACTAGATAGATCATTGTTGAGGTTATAACTCTCGTCGTTATTCGTGTCATCGTGCCACGGCGTTTTTCGATTGTCTGAGCTCATTGGTATTTGAGTTTTCATGCCGTGGCAGTTTTTCGATCGTCCGCACATGGGCTATCTTATCCAATTAAAGGATCCGGACGCACAAGACATAAGCTATGCTCCCCTCCTGGGACTGACTTCTGAAAGCTGCTTAGGAAATACTCCTGTGTTGTCATAGGATAGCCCCTTGAAAACCTTACTTGCAGGCGCATACACGCACAGCAGCTATCTATGGCCATACCTTGAAATTGATATATAGGTACGAAGTCGCCCTGTGAGTGTACAGGCTTTGAGTGTACACTCGCCCAAGAGCCTTCCGTAGACATGGCTCACGAAAGGACCTGAGCAGAGGAATTAGGTATGGCCACATGCGAAAACTGTTAGGTAGTCATGAAGCAATCTCGTGAACGTATCGGTCTAAAAAGCATATACGTTCAAGGGGTTTCCACGACTACAGTGCGTGGGCTAACTCTACGCACGAACTACTCCTACGGCCGTATAGGCCTCGAGACCGTGTACTTCCAGGAGCCTTCAGGGATATGAAGCAGCCCCCAGATACTAGTCTCCCTATCCATCCAGTTTACCGTCCCGGGAGTTTTAGAAGAGCCCCACCATCTACTGCAAGGATCTCACCGTTTACGTACATGTTTTTCATCAAAAACAACTAAGAAAGCCGCGCGTCAGCTCTACGTAGTACGCGATCCGGTCACTCCAACGGATCAACTCACAACAGGAAAAGAAGAGAACTTACTACCGCCTGGGCCATCTCCTCGCCAGCACCGGCTCACTCATCAGCTTCGACAGATGCACTGTTGCCCCTTTCGCGGCATTATATTGGAAGTGTCCCTGAGAGTCTCGCATTATCCCGGATATGAGGATATGATAATTACACATGGGTGGTAATCTCCTCTTTTTTCAGTGCCTTTTTGCAGGAGAGGCATGAATGCAACACTTGTATTATGTATCAGCGCTTTCCTTCTTTGAGTTTTTTTTTCTTTTTGAAGGACCGAGCGCACGTAGTGAAGTACACGGCCGAGATATCGGTATTGTACGTGTCGGCCCATTCCTCAAAACTTTCGTTATTCCATAGTTTTTCTTTTACTTCCGTAGCTTTTTGTTTGTCGGGCTCGGCCTTCGGACCAGCTATCCCAGCTGCGGCTACTGCACAGAAGTTCGCAGTTAGTTCCTCATGTGTGGATATGGAGCAAAGGCGAGAAAGGGTGAGCGTAGGTGACGTTAGGTAAGTCTTAGGGCTAGGGTTAAACCCACTAAGAACATCGATATGATCCTCTTTCTTTGAGAATTCCTGAACTAGCTTCTCGAGATCGCCTTTCCTCGTGACACCGCAAGGTCTGAGTCTATATTTCCACGCCAAATATCAGCTGCAGCCCACGCAAACTGCGAAACCTAGCAGATCCATACGCTTACGGAACAATCTCGCCACCATGTTCAAGGGTATGGGACTTCGCTGCTCGCTCTAACGCTCCTGCTCTCTTTTCTGGCTTCTAGGAATTGATCCATCGCGCTTGCCTTGTCTGCTTAAGTGGTATACGTACTCCTTCCAGTAATATATTCTCGAGCTCCTGTAAAGTTCAAGCCTCAGTATGGAAAGTGCGAATGGGATCGGGATACACTACTTATAGGAAAGTTTCGAATCAACCATCAGCATCAAGAGCTTGCACAGCCATCAATCCAATGCCACTACATACTCAGCTCAGCATGTAGTTTCACCTATTGGAGCATCCTTTTGCAAACTTACCTCCCTCCGCCAGAAACAACAGCCACGTAGTCTCTAACATTGAAAAGTTCCTCGACACGAGGATCGTGCGCAGATGCCATGACTTATGCGCGTGCGTAGTTAATAAAGCAAGCAACCACAGTATGCACAGTATCGAAGTGTTCGTGCAGAAGTTTGTGATTGACAAGTTTGTCCTTTTTTTCGTGCTTTCTATTGTTATTTATTTATCCGCTTCCTCTGACCTCACACTCAGGTCCCGGAAGCTTTCCACTTAAACCTGTGACCGCAGTCGCACGAAACCTTAGGGGCAAGACCAAATTCTATAGCACGACCAAGCTTCCATAAACTCTTCATACCCGTGTGGACAGGCTATGAACAGATTAGAGAGCTGTACAGCGGCTTCACCCTCCAAACCACCCTAAGGCAACAGCCATACTATTAGTACAGCCTATCGGGAGACAACGCTCTATCAAACAGAAATCAAGTGAAACTGTTACCCAAGGAAGGTAAAATCACAAGAATAGAGGCGGAAGATATGTCAAGACGGACAGACATCATCCGTTAAACAAAATCTGAAAAGTTGCCCACATCCACCGGGCACTGTCGATTTCCTCCACGAAACAGTTCGCAGGTCAAATTGAGGTACACCATTTACACCCCGTTTCTATCCACCGATTCATCAAAAAAAAAAAAAACCCAACCCCTCAGTATGCAGGATCTGGGCCCCTAGAATCCCAAAACCCAAAGGTAAGTTCCATATATTTTCAAGAAATGCAATCATATTATCATGTCGGATATTGTTATGTCGGAGATAAACTTCCGTTCATTACTCCGCTAGGACCTAGCATTGAGGGTATAGGTTTTCTTCGTGCCTTGGTGGGGTTTATTCGAGGAACACCTTGGTTCACCCTAGGCTCCCGCATCAAGCCAGGATCGAGTTTCGCAGGGGCTATTTATTGGTCAACGGGTGGCCTTATGGCAAAAGCAATTAAAGGGTCACACTTCTACTTATTATCTGTCGATAATCTCCTGGGAACCGGCTACTCGGAATCATAGCACTTGCCGAGCGCCACACATGCTCAGTCGTGTCCTGCAAAAAATTCGTATCTGTGGAACCCGATTAGAACTCGAAGAATATGCATGCTCGGAGAGGGTGCATACTAGACTTTGTGAACAGCGAAGTTCGACCCCGGTTTCTCTTCGCAAGTATTATCTGATCGAAAAGCAGTATTTCCGGGTCGGTGCCCTTCTTCATTTCTCGTTCATGGATGAATTCGTTGAATCCTTGTGTCTGCTGCATCATTTGCATATATTCCGCATTATCGTGGGGCATGCTCTTGAGAAACCCGTCCATATTGAATCGATAAATTTTCCCAGCCTTCTTCTGATCACCTATAGCAGGCTGCAGAAACTTCCTATAGGTATAGAAGAGGCTAGCAAAGCATCTCACAAAGGCTGCACGGATCTGATCCGGATGAAAAGCAATCGGACAAACAACACAGATCTGCTTGACACACCGGGTATGGATGGAGATGTTGCAATCTACAATTCGTTAGCGATTAGGCAGCAACCCATCTACTTGATAAAAAGTAGGCTTACTAGGGCATCGGTAGATTCCTTCTTCGGACTTCTCGTCGCACACAGAACATGTAGAGTCCATGTCATGAGCTTTCCAGTTCAAACAGTGCCCTTCTGCCCATGTTGTGGTAGCCGTGTTTCGAACAGGTTGCATCAATATATTTGGCATGATCGTCGATGCAGCAAGTGTTGAGGGAGCGAACGTAGACGGGGCATACTGATAGAGAGACTGATTATCAGTTGACAACGTCGACGTTGAGAGCGACTGTGTATGATGGTTGAATGGCAAACTAGGCCTCCGTAAGGTCGGAGCCCTGTCAGGACCGAACTAAAAGACAAGTCAGAGAACGTCTTGTGTTAATAGAAAGGAGTAAACATACTGAAGAACTCCTTCTCGACATGCCGTCACCAAAGTGGCCGGACCGCTTCTCTCTTAAAGTCGCAGTTAGTGCATAACCAGAATCATTCCTGGACACGGGGGTTGTTGGTTTAGACGAAAACAATGGCGAGGTAGGGGAGTGTCTTGGCGATGGTGGAGAGCCTTTCCTCCCTGTAGAAGGACGATCGTAAAGGCGGCTGTGGTCGTTCTTGGACTGCAGGAATGCATTAAAAACTGGAGGGCGAGGCGCGAAATCGGATTCTTCACCTCCAAACATCGTCGAATTAAGAGAAACAAATTTGGCCAAGCTACTAGGTGGCGCATTATGAGTGAACAACGAGGAGTTCTCTGCAGAGAAGGCATCGCAGGGAAAGGTCTCCATAGCAAACGGGGGAGGGCCCACTGGCACACCGAATCGGTTGTGGTGAGGTGCTGCGAGTTGTAACAGAGACATCAACTTTCGCCTTTGTTGCCTAGGGAGTGACATCGGTTTTGCCGTGCTATCAATCTGATTTTGATCAAGATCCACAAGCACAAAGTCTTCATCTGGCAATTCAATCTTGTCGTACCGTCTCTCGATACCCACGATGTACGGGCATGGAGCCTCTAGAGCCGATAGCAATCGAGCTGGGAGGACGGGAATAAAGATACCTGACCACGGCAATGGGTATAGCAAAGAGCTCAGGGCTTTACTAACAAGATGCAGCATAGCCGTATGTGAAGACAGGAGAATTATCCGGGACTCGGACAAGGTAAACTATGCCAGGGGTTAGCCATAACGTACCAAATGTGAAGTGCAGCACATATCCACCTCAAACAAATTCACAATGTTTGGAATCGAGAGTGCTCGGAAGAGTGCGTAGAGATCGGTCTAACAAATATCAGTACGTTTGTCCTTGACTTCCATTCCGGGTATGCTCACGTTGCGGGAGCCGGGTATTTCATTAACGGCTTCTTTCCGTGCAAAAAGTCGTAGTTCCCGTATTGCAACCTCTACTTGTGTTTTCGATGAAACCGGACTTGGCGCCTCAGCGCAGAGGTTGACCACATATCTTTCCAGAGGCTGCCACATGCCCATTTTGGGCGAGCTTGGTGGCACTCTTAAAACTCCGCCGTCCATCATCGGTACAATAATTGCCCTTAGCCATTCTTTCCAAAAGCTGGTCATGCTACCATCTCGTCCAAGAATACCATAAGCTCTTGGGATCCACAACCCTGTCTCTCCATCTGTCAGGCCATCTATTTTTGCAGCCGCTCCATGCCTGACTGGCCTCAGAAGCTCGGTCATCAATCCAATTTTCTCCTCGGTTGCACTTATATCGTCCTCTAGGGATTCCCTAGCTGCCGAGCCTGAAGGGATGGATGGCAGTCTCGCCAAAAGCTGCGATAACTTAGCCCTTTCGATAGCGAGTCGTTCGCCCAAGCTACTCGCTAGTTCTCGTTCCTCATTACTCATATTGTTTTGCCGCCATTCTTCACACTTTTGCTCGATCTCGTAGGCAGCCTTGGGGTTTAAAGGCATCCAGACAATCACACAGATACCATAGAGCCTCGAGTTATCTCCCGAGGTCATCGCAAACCCATGCCACGTCGATCTCGGCCGCTCGTCTGCTGAGACGATGTTGACATCATTTGGAAACGCGAACATAGGAACGTAATCCGGGAACGCGCCCCGTCGCCTTGACTCTTCGACCTGGCTCCTAGGAGGATATCGATCGAGAAGCGCAGGCTCAAATTTTCTTTTCAATGGGTGCATGTTCGGAGATGTGTTTATTGGCTGTGGCACAGGTATGACAGAGTTATAATTGGAGAGGCGTCTAGATGAGACTGCTGTTCGTATTGAAGCTGTTCGTATGTATAGTCAGCAAATTGTACTACAACGCGTCCACCAGCTGCATTTAAAGTACTGTGGTTATCGAGGTTGTTGGTAGTCTCAGGCATTTTGTATACGTGAATTGATTGGGCAGAGAGAAAGAATTCAATAAGTCCCAAGACCAAATCCAGAAGGATCGCAAAGTCACACACCCAGTCTAAGATTACCCGGGATAATACCGTATCAATCTCTACAAAAAATGAAGCTAGGTACTTACATGATCTCACCATAGACGGCTGTCTTTTCATACTATTGAGGTCTCGAAATGAAATTCGCCTTCGAACGCTCCCTCCTCCTGCTTTCAGACTACTTGGTTCTTCAGCCACCCTCTGTGCTCTTGGATGCATAACAGGCCGGTTAGGAACTATAGTCCCGGCACTAAAAGAGAGCTCATCGAGAAAGCTATCCCTCTCTGCCGCGAACTTGCGCAAGGCCTTATCAAAGTCGAAATCACTAAGCCCGGTTCCATTAAGCTGAATTCCAGTTATAGTAGCACTGCTCCTGTTACTCGCTGTCTGCTTCGGATCTGCTTCGGTAACAATGGTGTGGATGGGCAATATTGATTCGTTGGACGAAAGGTGACCATAGGAATTGTTTCGTTCTAACGTAGGAACTGTGTGGTCACTTTCCACTTCCAATGTCCTATCCTCCTCGATTGTAGACGCAACCGGGGGTGAAGCATTGCTGTTGGTATACTTCTCGCCTGTGTCCGGGTCGAGGCGTAATTGACTGCCATATGATAATGAATCAACACCGGCAATCCAAAAATAATCGGCCAAAGGCGCGGACGAAGGATCCATCCGTGAAGACTATTGAAACTATACAGACGCAATCGCCTTGTGCAAAGTTGAAGCGAGCGTGTGACAACAACGGCGGAATCGATTAAGCCCGGCGTGATCTAGTCATTGAGGGTGGATGGGATGTCGATTCGGCGACGATCACTAGCACGCACAGATGGCCATTCGTCAGTGCGACGTCCAACGAACAAACGGCACCTACAAAGAGCTGGAGCTTCCCAGTTTTGTAGTGCACCAGACAGGACTCAGCGGTGGCCTCAGCAAGACTTACGAGTGCGATAGGCGGGTATGGCCACTGCAACGGACCGTTCAGAATGGGGCAGGAAATTTTTCGTTGAAGTATTTCTGCTTTGTCTCCGGCGGTGCTGCCACATCCACCATCTAGCATCCCTGAAATAAGCTAGTAAGCCAAGATAGCCCAACGTGCTCTGTCGTGTCTGCTTTCAGCCAAGTGCGTGTGCGTGGCGGCCTAGGTAGCTCGTGGGACTTTTTTTTTCTGGGGAAGCGCTTGGTTATCGCGCTGCTCAGATTTCTCCTGGTGAAATGTGATGCACGCTCCTGCTCTGTCAGGTACCGAGCGAACGATCGTGCCAAGTCCCGAAAATCCAACGGAAAAGCCAAGTTCGCTGTCCACCCTCCAAGTGAACTGGCCTTGTTGTTCGCTGGCAGCGTCTGGTGCACGATGAATGACCGTCAGATATGCACGCAATTGCAAGTTCTGCTCCTAACGACCGAGACCGAGGGGGTACAACGTTTGGCCCTTCAATTCGCTGTCCAGAGAGGGGTCCGGAGAAAGGCGGCCAGTCAAGGGTCGAGCCTAGAGACGCCATCCATCGCCAAACTAGAGCTGTTTCAATTCATTTTTGGCTAACGGTGGCTTCGACCACCACCAACACAACATGTGGACAGTGCAGGAGTCAGGGGTCGGGGCATTACTTTCGCTCTGGAGTCGGCGGATGGAAAGACTGTCAGACTGCTCCAGCGACGCCGAATAAACTGACTAGTAATGTCTCATTCAGCAGCGAGGATGCACCCTCCCCCGAATGCAGGTCCACGTCGACCCCAACGGCTGAGTGCACCTGGGTGCACGCCTTCGTCGGCCAAAGGCTTCGTCGCCTCAGAAAAAAAGGAGAGCAAGATGATATCAGGCTCTCTTGCAAAGGCTATCCGCGCATAACGGATGCTCGTCGTCGCTCGGTTTGCAGGGCCATTGATGTGCATTATACTTAGCAGGAGCGCCTATGGCGATCGCACGACGGGGGTTTCTGCAGTCCAGTTTGCAAGGGATCGACGCCGGTCAGGAGAATAAGGGCACTAGCGGTCGGCGGGACGGGCGCACTCGTATGCCTGTCCATGTCCATACATGAACGCTTTCGTCCCATCTAAAGAATTTCTGAAACAGATATTTGACAGACACTTAATATCGCTTGATACGGCCAACATCACTTTCCTGACGTTACAATTCCCGCGTGGTGGTCTAGATCCCAATTCTCGCCAACTGACAAGATTACACCCCAAAGCTTAGATAGACAGTCCCGACGACTCTTCAACGGCTACCTAGATGGCGCACAGATGAACCCTCTCATTACTTTCCAATCAACCTACTCCGTATGTACCCTAGGTTTGACCCTAGGCGTAGGCACGTCTTCGCGTAACAATGCCTGACGAGATCACACCTAGAGCAACCCCACGGGGAGAAGGATATACATGTGCTTTGCCGGGCTACTTAATCCGACCCATCCAGCGAATTCAAGGCGGACTGCCGGAGTGTCACATTTCTGTAGCCGGTCTGCCTCGTCCTCGTAGTTCATGTGAGGAAAATCTAATAATTATTTAGAGTTTCTTTATTTTATGGTATCAGCACTTGTCTCAGTTCACCGTCTTCTTGATGTCAGCCATCCCGTGCTCAAAGAACCCCTGTCACCCATACCGCTTCTCCATTCGATGTTGAGCTGGCCAAGTATTGCTCTTCCATCCTTCACAAGATCCTTTTTCATGAGAGCCGCACCTTCGAGGTCATCGATCTGTTGCTCCAGCAGAAACGCTACCTGCATGACGTCGCGGGCGTTCAGGACGGGCGATCTCCTCTCTTTGTAATCGGGCGACGGGACGTCCCAATTCAGTGATGTGGATTTAAATGGCGGCTTTGGCGCAAGTATAACGGTCTATAGTCTGTTAGAATATGCACAGAAAGTACTATATATTCGCCGGGAGAATGAAGAAATATGACAGCACATACTTCTAGATTGATGGGGACCTCTCCCATGTTTTCGAGCTGTGCTTCTAATACGTATCTTAACAGCTGAGCTTTGACAGAGCCATTCTTTTCGTCAATAACCACAAGAGCCGGAAGATCTCCGCTCTTCGTCCGCACCGCCAGACATTGCTGTGCAATGAACTGGTACAGCTTCCTAAACGTCCTCACTCGCCCAGGTACCTTCACCTGCTCTTCTGGAAGGTCCCCCGGAATTGGATTCGAAGGCTCTGTGTATGTGACTGTTACTGCCAATACATGGCTCCCTTCCTCCTTGAGCTCATGTCGAACGATCCTCTGCAAAGATTTTCCCGGGTCCAGTGGGGCCCCGGACTTCCCTAGATCTCCTTCATCACTGCCTCCAGCCGTCAGATCCAGTGGTACCGTCAATGATGGTGTTTGGATCTCAGCAGATATCTGGAGGGACGTAACAACGTGTGCTCCACTAGGTTCTAGAGCAAGCTCATTGTTTGCGCAAAGGGTGCAAGAGAAACTCTCTCCAACATACGCCGCTCCGAAGGCGGGGGGGAGGGTTAACTAAATACATGATTAATATAAGTTCTAGATTGTGGATTCAGTCAAGACCTTCCGCTCACTAGAGGGCTGAGAATAAATTGGTCGTTGGGGTCACTGGACGGATAGCTAAGGGCAGCTTTAGTGGGCACTATTGGAGCTTCAAACGGCTTATTGCGGGGTAACGGATACTGTTGAGCGAGCGACGGCCGTGAAAGCCTTGCAAGCTAACTATTAGCAAGCCTGACAAAACTTGTCTATCCAAACGCCGTACCGCAAGACTTTGAGTGATACTGAATGAGGCTCCTTCAATCCCTCTGTCGTGGACTGTGCCCTTTGATGACGAGACATGGCTGTGACTTATGGCAGAGATTACCAAAAATATGTAGTCAGTTACTATTATCCGGAAAGGAGCAACATTGCTTCGGAATATTTTCTGTGATCTGGCATTGACTCCCGAAAGGAGCAATATTACTGCTCCTTCAATGAACGGCGAAGCTCGATATTGTTCAATCGCTTATCTAATCGCCCGCTAAGCCCTACACGGTAGTCCATCAACAGCAACCCCTTCAACATGCAACCCAATATTTCAACACAACATCGAGTTGTACTCATCTCCCGCCGAGGCTAATACAAACCAGATCTACTCCTATTTAACTAAACTGGACTTGTTTGTGTTTAATCTAACTACGCTTATGATTATGAAGGAATCCCAGTGTCATAACATCCTCTCTACGCGCTGCTGGAGCACTTCGGGGAGGATAGCATTAAATTACGCCGACGCTGTCAGAAAAGCTCTATCTCAGTTACCAATTAATCAAGTTCAACCCAATGTGTAGCTTTCAAATTTCAGAGTCCGGCCCAGGATGGCAGGTCTTGCTTCAGTCTGCCGTCTCCGCAGACCGCAAGAGCAACCTGACAGCCTATTCCTTCCTTCAAGTTCCTTACCAAGGCTAACCGGAGAGGATTTGCGGTGCCGTAGGGAAGAAACAAGGCCCTAAAGTCAAGGCACACCGGAATCTATTGGCCTTTACCCAGTCACATAGTGTAGCAGCATCAGCCACCAAGTTGTCATTAAACGATGCCAGAAAAATTGCCTAGCAGTCTCGAATACGTTCCCTTTCTCTCTTCCCTAGTCCCCGACTTCCTCTTGACGACCAGATGCTGTTTAATTTCTCAAAATACTTCGAAAGTTGCGAGGAAGGGCCCAAACTACGTCTTTTGGCACTAATAAAACACTTCTCACTGAAAAACACCAGCGAGATATGGAGCGCACGTTATGGCCAAGTTGTGAACCCAGACACCCTTTCAAAATGGTACAGAGTTTTCAAGAAGGAATTTCCCGGAAAGTCACATAGTTTTAACCGTCATGGCCTCGAAAATCTAAAGGTGGTCGCCTCTGGAGATGATAACAGGATGTCTCTAGAAGAGGTCATTTTTTGTGCTCCCCGAACGGCATTGCCAAAAGAAAAATAGTGGCTGGGCTATGATTGCAAGAGCTGTGGGACAGCGATTCAAAAAGGACTTAAGCGTCCAAACCCTGTCTAGCTTTGTTCTTCACTTTCTCTATGAGAGGGATTCCTGGAATTATTTTACTCTGCAAAATAGGGGTAAGGTGTGGGCGTTTTCTGAGGATCGCCTCTTTTCGTTGACTCAGAATATCCAGACTACAGATGAGCATAGCAAGTCAACCCCATGGACTCAAGAGCACTTGCAATGGATTTTCGACGAAGAAACATGGGCAAGAAAACGCGCAAGAGAAGGCTGACAGAGATATCTGTCAATGTAGCTCAGGGCGGTATGGGCGCAGGCAAGAGAAACACTCTAACAGAAGACAACCCGGATACACAACGCTGTTCGAGCGGTACGGAAATACGTCCAGCGCACTGGAAACACAAGCTCAAGTAGATGAGAAAACCCCTATCGCCGTAGAAGGTAAGTCTACCTACTTTAATACTACACTAAACCCGACCTAACACAAGGATCTGGTGACAGATAGATTTACGGTTGAACCAGTCTTAATTGAAGTACTTGCAAAATATGATCGGGTTAGCACGCTGAAGCTAGAACAAGAGCCAGGACTTGTCGGCGATAAGGCTGTGGTCAGGAATGCTTTGACAGATGTAATCGCTCATGCCGGATATGCTAACGCGATGGAAGTCGAATCTTTGGCAGGGCAGGAGCCAGCAAACAATCAGCCCAAGACCATACCAGCGTCAGCTTACAATTCGGAGGAAGTGAACTCTGTTGATGTAATCCGATCAGTCCAAAGACGTGGCTCTCTGAAACCCAATTCCGAGCATATCGTTGCTCTCGAGAGGATGCTGGCTGCGAGAGAATCAGACTTAGCCACAAATCGATGCCAGGCTATCAAACCCGTGTTTGCCGCTTCTACGGCTGGAATTGAGACTGCAGACTCGCTCCGTTCGGTAGGGGAAGTTGCAGCTATCGGCGACATCGACCTAACACCCGAAATTCCTTTGCCAGGGTCTAGAGATTCCAATGATGGCGAGAAGGCAAGCATGTCTATAAAGCAGCCGAATATCGACGATGATGGTGGAACTTAAACTCTCGCCGACTTCACTAAGATGCTGGACTTTGTCGAAAGAGATCTTCGTAATCCTGAAAGTCGCTTCTTACCCCTTGTCCCTGAAAAGGAGGCAGAATCTGTCAGATTATTCGAAACACCCCTCGGAAGCATGCGACGGACAGCTCGTAATCGCTTTCTGCAAACTTTTTTTCTAGGAGCGCCTGCAGATTGGGAGGAAGAAGGCGTTGAAGAACCTCGCAAACTAAGCACCGGTAAAGCATTCAACTCGGGCTTATCGAGAGCTTCTGACGCGGCAAGAGAACGTTTGAAGCTGCGACTAGGACTACAACTTTGTGCCCTTTTCGACTACACAGATCTACCTTTCCACGAAATATTGAGGCGGTGCCCGCTCACCCATTTAACAGAAAGTTACAACCGGATGAGGCTAGATGGGATCTCCTTTGAGGGCAGGAGTGAGATGGCCCAGGTCATTAGGTGCATCATGTTAGCAGCGACGATTCTATATCCAACACCAGAGCCATTTTTTTGCAGAGGCTTTTTTGGAGGTGACGGCGAAAGGGCATTCACGATATCCCCTAGGTCAGCCAAGAGGTAAATCAACCCTGGTTCATCTATCTTCACGTTGAGGGAGACTCGACCATATGTCACCGGGAATCAACTAGTTAACGATGCTCCATAGCATCGGCAAGAGTCAAATCCTTAATGGTTGAGGCACAGATGCTGAGAGCAGAGCTTTCAGGGTTCAGTCACCCGCTGTCGCCTTCATTGTAAGCTATCCAGTACCCATGATATCAGGGATAAGGCGCGTCCGAACAACAGGTCAGTCACGGCTTCTGGTACAGCCCCTTCAATGCTCTTGGGAACAAGACAGAACAATGAACCCGCCTTGTGTGGATTAGCCGTAGAAGGCGATCCTCTACGCGTTTGTTAGATTACTCTGCCTCAGCATTTTTTAGGAATGATACGAGACTTAAGGCTCCGTATAACGTGACCACTAACCCTCTATCGGTAGGGAGATATTCCCGCATGCTTAATAGGTGTCAGAAATTCCCCAATCCTCACGGGGTTTTTCACCTTGTATTTCCTTAGCTTCTATTCTCACTGCAGCGCATAGATATCTAGATAGAATTGGCACAGGAGGCTCACGCCTTACCAGTCCCTTTACCGACCAGAAATACATGTAACTCTATATTGATTGCGTACACGTACATGCTTCATGCTCGCGAGCCAGGATCAGTATTACGGGCTTACGACGCTCTAGATATCACAAGAGCAGTTTGGGAACGCGGTACTAGTCATCAAATCTACCTCCCAACCAACTCCGAAATCGCTTTGGCAAACACCCCTACTTCTTATTGCGTAAAAGTTCCTTCCTCCCAGAACGATTTCTCAGTTATATTTCTCCAGCACCCCATTTTCACCTTTTTCTCAATTCCTCTTACCCCATTCTTACCCCATAGATACTCCGTTCTTGGCGAATGCTTTCTCCATCCTTTTCCCTCAGCACATCATTCTTCCCGTTCTTTATTTTTTTTCCAATGTAGAGGCATGAATCTGTCACACACCACTTTACGTTTCCCGAGTGTTTGCTTCTTTATCCCCGCTTCTTCCTTTTTATATTTTCCCAGACCATGAGATACATTGTTTATCCGGCGTTAACCTTGACTTGAAGGGAGGTTTCTCTCAACTGCTTTGTGCAGGTAGCACCCTGGCCGTGAGCAAGTTTTGAACAGTTCTGCAGAATTACTTCGCTTTCCTACGCATTATCATTCCAATGCACTGTGATATGATATTTTTATCCAGGGTAACCTGAACTAAAGCGGAGATTTTTCAGAAGCTTGTCTTTATGCACCGTCTTTTCCAAGCGAGGCGCTCCGTTATTTGTGCTGAAAAAGGGAAATCTTATGTTTGGGTGGCTTTCCTTTTTCGCGTTTGCCTGTGCAACATACATATTGTTTTGTTTTGTCCGGCGCCTGGAGTGTTTGTTGGTGCTTACTCCTTTGCGTTTGTCATGGGAATCAAGGAACAAGAAAATCTTCAACCTGGACGTTTGTGTTCCGCTCCGAACCTGGGGAAATTGTGCACAAAAAGGAAGAACAAAGGCCCAAACTCGGAAAACGTATGGCCGTGTACTAATTGCTTAACTAGTGTTTTGACCTCCCAAGTTCCCGTGTTTTAAATGTTTTTTCCTAGTGCTTAGGCTTGGCGAACATATTAGAATGCGTCTTGAGGTTATTGTCACAACGGCACAGAATGTAGTATCGGCACATGAGGACTTCGGACTGCCGAAACCGTGGAAAACTTTCTCTGTCATATGGGTCTGGATTTTAGAGCTGCTGTGGGGTTTTGAAGCCATGGTTGTGTTGGATTTTTGGTATCATAACCCGTCTCGAGCTTAGTACGAGTACGATTGTTCTGGAGCACTTCACTCGCACATCACGAGTACACGACTACTGTCACCGAGAGGTCCATGGGAGCGTACTTGTAACGGGATCAACTCTATACAATGTACTGCGTACACCACAGGAACGTTTGAACACCCAAGACCACATAGGGGCTGAAGGCCTATCCAGGAAGCGAGTAAAAAAACAATCTGGTTTTTGCAGCTTAGCCCAGTAAGAAGCTAAGGCACGGAAGAAACCCAAATAAAAAAAAGAAATACAATGAGAAAGTGGCCGAATGCTCAGTGGCCTTTGATACGTCAAGGGAGCAAGAGTATACGCCAAATGGCTTGACTAATGTGCTTTTAACTCATTAGGCACATTTGGCGATAGAATATGTCGATCGAAGGGGCATCACGGGTTTCATCCATACGCCTACTGAGTACGTCGTAGATCAAATTTGAAGATCATTTCGGGTTTGTGTGACTGTAATTGACCCTTGCAATTGCGGAATGCTACGGGTAGGGAGGTGCGCCCGGATCTGAAGGTTGGAATTCCCTCCCCACGAGCATGGCAGCGTAGTGAAAGCGCAAGGCCAAAGACCCTTCCCGCATATATTACCGCGATACGACCGCAAGAGCCCTAGAGACTCATGAGCACATAGTCTGCCCCGGGACAAGATCCCACATATACAAGCATATCAAAACCTCGAAGTCCCAAAGCAACGCAGGGGAGCTTCAACCCCATCGCAAACTTTAAGCGAGTAAAAACAACATATTGATATTTCATTTTCCACTTGGTCTGGGGACAGCAGAGTAAGGCACGGAAAAACCCGAAAAAGAAACAAGCGGGAAGAAGAAAAAAGAACTGAACTCAGGAAACGTAAGTTGATATCTAATGGATAGCTTGGAGAGGACAAGGATCTCCGCAAAATTTTGTGCTTTTTGATCGCTGAGGGCCTTTCGTGGATCGTGGTAGGGTCACGGCGCCACAAAATTTTTTGAGACCGTAACGAGCATTTTAGATTTATGAACGTAACAAAAATTGAGTTTTCAGGTGGTAGAATGCTCTCGAGCATGCGATCGACTCAGACGTTCGATGTCATAGTGCAATTCGTAGCACAAAGGCAGGCCTGGAGGTTTCGCAATGACGGGCTATTTCAGAGACGGAGTGACAACTTGTTAACCCTAGGGCTTGGTAGCGCTTCGCAAGGGTTCACATGCCGAAATCCTGAACCTGGAAATATGTGCCGTAGACCATTGCTTGTACGGCATATAAAAAAAATCCACGGCTGTGAAGCCACAGAGGCGCCTCATGCAGATATGACTTGCATGGGGTGCGAGCGCTTGGAGAGTAAACAAACGCAATCCGATTCTGAATCCATAAAGAGCCTCATGCACACGTAAGAATTTCAAAATCCTCGAAGCCACGGCGGTACTGCGCGTGCTGAAACCTACTATGGAGTCGGTGAACGTATAGAGCGTTGCTGCGCCGTATACCCACATGTAATGCTTTTTGAAGTCGTGGGATGATTCCATGCGAGTGTCGTGGATTTGTAGATCGGCGATGGAAGGAACTTCCAGACCACATCAACACCCCGAAATAACAGTCACCAAGCCTCTTCACGCGCATAAAGCCCTCAAAGACCCACGGTAACGTAGACCACTCACATGCATAATACCCAACTATTTTTCTCAATCCATGGCCGCAAAACCAACCATCTATCTCCAATGCTTCCAGTGGCGCTTCTCGCGCATATGGCCCCCATTAAATTCTAAAGCTAGTTACAGAGCCGTTTCATGCCTACATAGACATCTCAGAATAACAGTCACAGTGCCACTTCCCGTGCATAGAAGAGACTTATCACATACACCCTGAAGGCATATGAATGATTTAGAGCTCAGATGCAAACTTCAGGATCACAATCCTGCGAGGTAATTCATGTGAAAGTAGCAAATCATAAACAATCGATATTTACAAAGCGTTTCAGCGCGTACATGGCCCCCAGCGGTGCCTAAAAGCTAGAGAGAAATTCATGCGTACTCGAAGACGTAGAGCCACGAGACGCTGGGTGTATTTTAACCATATCACGAGCCGCTGTGCTATGCGTTGCAGCTGGTCTGGGGGAATATGTATGTCTCGAGTATCTTACATTCGTAGAGGTGCCCTTGAGGATGTGCGTGTCTTGAGTGCCTTGCATCTCTTTGCAAAGCCATTGATTCGTGACGGTAGCAAGGGATACCAGAATCTCAGTCATAGATGTGGGCGGAGTTTTACGCACATGTAAGAATTTCAGAAATAGGAGTCATAAGGGTATCTACCGAGGAAAACGAATACGATCATATGTCCTCCCCCAAGTCGTCTTTAAACTTCATCAGTTTACAAGTTTGATACATCACCACCCACAGCTTTCGCGTGTACCTACCCCGTGATGCCCCGCGCCCCCCAAAATGTGGCCTGATCTAACACAGATGGGAAAAAGTCATTCCACAATCCTTTCAGCTAGATCACTTTCCCACCCACACGTAACGGAAACCGTTTTCCAAACAGCTTTTTCGCAAGCCTCCCTATCCCTTGCGTCGGGGTCCCCCGAAAAGCAAAATCAGATCCAACATTCCGTCACTACGCCCATGGCTATGCCCTGGCTGTGTGACCTGTGGAATATTCTTCGAAGCAAGAGTGATGCCGAGATTCGATGTTGGGGAATAGCTGTGCTTACGGGTATGATTCGTCGTTTGAGTCATCCTGTTAATGTATGGCGCAGGGCATACCGGCACGTAACTATCCGTCGTACGCTGTGCCCATGTATATCTCGATCGACGATCACGCGGTATTTTTGTGAGAAAACTTCATGCCTTGATGAGGAAATGTGCTCGGAGAACTGTCGTCGTAATTCATAATCTCACGAGAAACAGGAATATCCTCGGACACAGCAGTTGTCGCAAGAAATAGTGGGTAGATGGCAGATAGCGCGGTTTTTTTCCCGACGAGGTTCGGGAAATGCAATATCTTAAGGATGTGGGTTCAGCTCGGCCCCTGCATACGCCATAAGGAAGCCAAAACGAAACGGGACGTTTCCCTTATCCCACCTTCAGGGAGGAGGTAGAGAATGTCTGAGAAAGAGTTTCCGGTGTGATTCCTATCTGAGAGAGGGTGAGATAGACAAGGAAGCGGTCGGTTGGAAATCAGGAAAGAAGTTGAGCTGGGACTTAAGAGACATCCTGGAATAGTAATTGACTGACTCGCGAAACCTAAAAAGAATCAGGGGAGGGTGGTAAAAGTGGAGTACATGAATGTGTGAGCAAAGTACCGAAGCAGTTAGGTGGACGACGTAATGTACCGGGCACTACTGTGAATCGCGGAGTGCATACACGATACCCTGAGCGCGAGTAGAAAAAGGAATATAGATGAAGATTTGATATCTCCGAGTCTCTAATGGAATAGGCGTACAGTAGTAATCGACGGGTCAGCTTACTCTACC